>ML430011.1:29108-47089 GCA_005239525.1 Nicotiana knightiana
AATATATATATATATATATATTCAAAATGTGTTTTGGATATTCTTATCATATTATGTTATTCTTCGGGAGCGTGTTCAAAGCATGAGTTATGTATTAAAATGTTGTGAATTCAAGTCGAGTTCAAATGAAAGCTATTATGCCAAATTGTTTAAGAAATCTCTATGTGCCTAATACTCTTACTTGCTCACATGTGTATTTAAAGTCTTGATTTGAAAAGCCTTATTACTGATGATCCATGATGATGTTTGAAAGCGAAAGAGGTGCGCATGAAATATGAAATACGGCCGACATGCGAAGAATGGTATTACATTTGTGGCCACTAGTGCCAACGAAATGAAAGAGGTGAAAAGATTATGAAAAGAGGTGAAAACTATTTTTTTTTATAATAAACATTTTTGGGAGTATCAATAGTCATTGAGGAAGGGGAAATTGAAATAATATAACCCCGAAACTACACGTGCTGGTGTAGGAGTGTATTAAAATTATTCCCCATTATTTAGGATGAGATTGATGTGATGAAAGTATTCCCTTAGTTGGGATGAGATGATTGATAGAAAAGGATGATGTCGATCCACACGTCATTATCGGGTCGTGATCGGACACCATGCACGTGATTGTGTTGGAAGTTGTAATTGAAATTGTGAATACACCTTCACCCGCACACATTGGGGTGAGGCGGAAGGGACCCTTTGTGTAGAGATTGTGATTTTGATTGGATATTTTTTGTCTGGCCGGGCCGTGATCGAACTCCGTGCTGAATACACAGCGGTATATCGGTACTAAAGATCTCCCAACCTAAAATAATGAAATTTACTTGAAAAACTTATTTTGCTCCTAACTTAATGTTTTGGTATTGCTTGAGGATCCCATATATTCTATGATTGTTCTTACTTGTGTTTTAACCCGTTCTATTGAGAGGGTGTTTAGTCATACATACTAGTACTATCCCATATGTACTGACGTCTCTTTGTCGTCGGAGCATCTTTAATGGATGCAGGTGGTTCTACAGCAGGTGGTATTGATCAGTGAAAGCGATACACCCTCTTCCCAACTGACTTGGGGAGCCCCACTTCATTTTGGGGTCATGTATCTTCTGTTTCGCGTGTATTATGTTGGAGGTATAGCCGGGTCCTTGTTTTCGGCAATATGATGATACTCTCTTGTATTTATTAGAGGCTCCGTAGACATAGTGTAGGTTGTCTATTGGTGCTGGGAAAGTCAAACTATTAATGTTGTATTTGAATAACTTGTTCCACTTTAAACTATGAAAGTGTATGTATTTTAAGACTTTAAAATGAAGTAACTAATGACCGATGTTAATGAATTGGTGTTGTATACATGATATAGCCTCATTCTCAGATTAACGAAGTGTATCTTCCCTTTATTCATGAGCGAATTTGGGTAGAAGAAAATCTAGCAGGCTTGCTTGGGCGGGTTATCTCAATTGAGTGCCAGTCACATTCCTCGTGGTCGGGGCGCTACAAACTTTTTATTAGATCCTAAGGTTTTAAAGTATCCTAGGATTTCTCGGAGCCGTGTCTAGTAGAGTCCTTCTTATCGTTGTGCTGTCGACCACATCTATAATTTAAAAGTTTGGAATTTTGATAAGTTTGACAGTAGGTTGACATCATACCTATCATGTATGAATTTCTATTTCGGGACTTGGAATAGGTCCATTTTTTCATTTGAAACTTCTTCATAAAGTTTGGCGTCATTCCGAGTTGATTTGATAGGAATCAGCCACATGATTGTGTTTTTAGAAGTTCTTGAGTTTCTTGTTGATTTCATGTGTGTTGGAGGTTCAATTCATGGTTTTGAATGTTATTTTGATGATTTGATTGCACGATCAATTTCACGTTATGTTCTTAGACAGGTATTGATGTTTGGTTTGGAGCCCCGAGGGCTCAGGGGAGTTTCAGACGCGTTTTAGAGAGTTCATAGAAGGTTTAGATCTTGCTGGTGTTCTAATCTCGCATTTGCGACGTCGCATTTGTGAGTTCTTCTCTTTTGCGATGTACTCTGTGTCCTTAATAGTTCACATTTGCAAACTCCCTATCGAATTTGCGATAATGGCCTGGGCTGAGGGAGGGATCACTTTTCCAGCCAAGGGGTGTGAGGGTGTTTGCTTTTGCGATCATTTCCTCGCATTTGCGAACCCCGGGTTGCATTTGCGAATGCGACTGGACATAAGAGACATGTGTCATGACCCAAAAGCCTATCGTCATGATGGCACCTATCATAGAACTAGGCAAGCCTCAATTCAACATTTCCAAATACAATAAAACACTTTTTGAAATAACAACGGAACGATTTAACATTTAAAGAAAACCTTTTAAAACAGAATTATCCAAAACACGATACAACCATCCCAGAACCGGGGTGTCACTGAGTACATATGCATCCAAAAACCAGAATACAGTCCCAACAGTATCTAGAGTATAAAACTGAAAGTACAGATAGAATAAGGAAGGGAAATCAAGGCTCGCGAATGCCATGCAGCTACCTCGATAGTCCCCAAACTCTGATGCCTAAATCAGCAGTCGCCGCCATGACCAGAAACATCGGGATCTGCACACAAGGTGTAGGGAGTAACGTGAGTACATCCAACTCAGTAAGTAACAAGTCCAAACTTGGACTGAAGATAGTGACGAACTCAACTGGTAAGATAAGATGAAAATAACTGTGCAGAAACGTAGACATGCTCTAAAATCAATTAGGCAACTCAAAACGGTAAAATAAAGCAGATTCGTACAGTGTAATGAATATAACTTTGTTGTCACTACATGCCAATGCACATACTATAAGTGATGCACCATGCTGTTAGCCCCAAATGCTCACACTCTCGATATCTCAACCACTCGGTACTGTATATGGATCATGCGGCCCAGGGAAGATCCATCCTGGAATATATACAATGCTAACTATAGGTCACCCAGTACCAAGGAAAGGCCAATCCAGCCTTGTGGAGAAGATCCATCTCCAGGTAACAAGTACTTTGGACAAGATCCATGCCCAGGGAACATCCATCCCTCAATAATATCAACCGCGCTCACTGGGGGTGTGTTACAGACTCTGGAGGGGCTCCTACAGCCCAAGCGTTATCACAACATCAATATATTCGTTGTGGCATGCAGCCCGATCCCATATTTGTCACTCACAATCGGCTCTCGACCTCACTCAGTCATCAACCTCTCCAGTCTCACTCATGGGCCCAAAAGTATCATGAAACTAGCCCGAAACAGTTATATGATGATGCAATAGATAGCAACTGAGACTGGTATATGACATGGAATGCATGTATATGACTGAGTACTAAATAGAAGATAAAGACACTATACAGTGCCATGGAACCAACCAGGTCAATATTCTCACGGTGCACGCCCGCACGCGCATCACTTGACATGTGCGTCACCTCAATACCAATCACATAACACGTAATTTTAGGGTTTCGAACCCTCAGGACCAATAAAGCATTACTTACCTCAAACCGAGAAAATCTCTACTTCACAATGCCTTTGCCTCTCAATTTGGCCTTCAAGCGTCCGAATATAGCCACAAGCAGTACAACACAATTAATATAGGCTAAAGGGAACAATATCACAAGAAAACTACTAAATTAGAGCCAAAAATCCGAAATTGGACCGAACCCGACCCCCGGGCCCACATCTCGAAATTTGACAAAAATCACAAAACCCGAAAACCCATTCACTCACGATCTAACCATACCAAATTTATCAAAATCCGACGTCATTTTCCCCTCCAAAACTCCAAACTTCACTCTCCAATTCTCAAGCACTAATCTCTTAAAAACTCACCATATAGGTGTAAAATCAATGAGTAAACACCATTATTGAAGATAAATAGTCACAAGGAACTTACCTCAGCAATCCCTTCGAAAATCTCCTCAAAAATCCCCAAAGTCTGAGCTCCAAAATGTGAAAATGGGGAATAATCTCGAAATCTCGTTTTTATATACTCTGCCCAGGCTTCTCGCACTTGCGACTCTATTTCTGCATTTGCAGAAAAAGCTCCACTTTTGCGGAAACCCACTTAAACACTGCTTCCGCTTCTGCGATCAAGTGACCGCATCTGCCCTCTTCGCATGTGCGGGATTCACATTGAACCTGTTGTCCAAACACGCACATGCGCCCCGAAATCCGCTTCTATGACCATCGTAGGTGTGGGAATTCCATTGCACCTGCGCCCTCTGCTCAGATCTTCCTTGGCCGCATCTGCGATCCTTGCCTTACTTCTACAGGCTCTCACCTTGTTACAACCCATATTCACGTACGCTGGTTCATACCATAAGTTAGTCGATGTAAATCTAAGAAGCGATTATATTTGAAATGATATGAAGTTAATCCTACTAATCTTAAATGATACAAGAGTGTATAAGGGTGATTAACAAGTATTAGAAGTTAAACGAATCAAAGATGTTGTAACTCGTATTCTTGGGTAAACCAAGGGGTGCTTAATATTCTCAAGAGTTCGTATTTTAAGGTATTTAAATCATAAAATATCCATATCATAGCCTTGAAGTCAAACGAGTTATGAAACAAAAGTCGACAAGAGTTGTCGCAACTTAGGTTCATAGTTTTACTTAAACTTTAGGTCAAATATTATTAATCTTTTCTCCCAATGTAATTAGAATTACGGTATGATCTACCTACAAAATTGGATATCTATGAGTCTAGTTTCCAACTCATTAAACCATTTATCAATACGACATTTTAGTAGAGAGATATAGGCATTGTTGCGAGACTGCACAGGCTGCTAGGTGACAAGCAGGTGTGTCACCTACTTGGTTAAATGAGAGCCCAAAAAGAGGAAATTTCGGGTCGGCCAAATAGCCTTTTAGAGTCTTATCTCATGCAATATAAACCTCATTGTATATCACAAATAACCAGACCTAAAACCCTGCAAGCTTCCTCTCAAAAATTATCCACAAACTCTAATTGATTTTCTCTCTCTTTCAAGTTCTAATTAGGGGTAAAACCTAGAGTTTGAAGAACTAACATAAGGGATGATTTATCCAAAAATTAAGGTAAGTTTAATTCTGTCTTTCATCCATTTTTTCTTCTGTAAATTAATGGAAATTCGTTCTATACTTGTAAGAACTCACGGGACGGTGACCGGAAGTCGTGAGTTCGAGTTATTCACTTGTAGCGGACTGTTTTGTGGACTGTTTTGTGTTGCTGTTGGACTGCATGTTTTACTACTAATTTGTGGAGTTTTGGAGGAGTAATGGTGTGGAGAAACACCATATAGATGTATGGTGGTGGTCTGGTCGTTCGTCATAATATTTCCGGGTCGTTTGACACTACTACGGTGGTCGTCTTATGTATGAAGTGATTAGGTTGTGTGGNGTTTTAAAAGTTTATGTATATATATATGTATGCATCACGCATTTCATGTCAGTAGCCCTCAGAGGTACCCAGATGTTAGAGGTTGTATATATCATATCCCTGTTTATATTATTGTTCTTACTTATGCTTTCCTGCTTTACATACTCGGTACTTTATTCGTACTGGCGTCCTTTTTATTTGTGGACGCTGCATGTCGTGCTGCAGGTCCTGGTAGACAGGTAGACATAACTCCCCCACCACAGTAGGCTTCCCAGTTCAGCGGTTATTGGCAAGATCCTTTCTCCGGCCTTGCCGTGGTCTTGGTATGCATTTTTGTTATTAGATATTATGGGTATGTCGGGGCCCTGTTCCGGCAATGTTGTATCACTTATGCTCCTTTAGAGGCTCATAGACAGGTGTCGACTCATGTATAGTTGGTATGCCTTGTTGGCTAATCTTTTTTGTATAGTCTTTCATGGCAACGTTGTAGCTCGTACCTTATATGTAGCTTCTTAGTAGTCTTGTCATCCCATGTGATGTAGGTTAATGTCATTATCTTTCAATGTTTATTTTTCATGATCCATATCTACCATTTATATTGATCTCGTCGGCCCTTAAAGATAATAAATAAGGTTANATATTTGGTGATTTTTTTTACTTGTGTGAAGTCATATATATATGGTAGGTGTTGTCCGTTTCATCATAAAATATGTTATGGTCGATACATAATAGTTACGACGCTTAAACGATAACGATAGTGTCGTTTCTCTTATTGTAGATTAAGGAGTCGTGACATTTGCATAGCTTGAGGTTGGGCGGTATATATAAAAGGTATGTGAGGCTATCCCTTTCCTTCTTTTGTATGACTCCAATTATACATAATGTAATGAACGAGCTTCCAAAGATACTCTACTCTTAGAAGCTAGCAGTACTTACATTGTTTCCCTTCTTATGGAACAATTGATGTTGAGGTTGCTTATCTTATTCTTATGTTATCAATGTTGTTGGTACTTCCTGATTATTATAAGATTCTTGATGAATAGTTAGTCCTAATAACGTGTACGGAGAATATCGACCTTACGTCACTCCGAAAGGTTCAGAATATGATTCCAATGAGTCCNATCCCATGTGATGTAGGTTAATGTCATTATCTTTCAATGTTTATTTTTCATGATCCATATCTACCATTTATATTGATCTCGTCGGCCCTTAAAGATAATAAATAAGGTTAGATAAAATGTACGTTGGTGCTCGGCAAGTATGGTTCAGGTGCTAGTCATGATCCTCCAGTTTGGGTCGTGACACACCTGTGTTACTCACTCCACAGGTGCGGTTACACCAGTAGCAGCAGCACTTCAGCTTCAAATCCTCAACTCAAATCAAGTTGTTAACCACCCGAGATTACCCCGAGGCCCTCGGGACCTCAACCAAACATACCAACAGGTCCTATAACCCAATATGAACTTAGTCCAAACCTCAAACCACCTCGAATAACATCAAAAACACGAATTACACATGGATTCAAGCCTAATGAACTTAGAAATTTCCGAATTCTACAATTGACGCCAAAACCTATCAAATCACGTCCGATCAACCTCAAATTTTGAACACAAGTCAATAATGACACCACGAACCTACTCCAACTTCCGAAAGTCTAGTCCGACCCCGATACCAAAATTTCCACTGCCGGCTAAAATCTCCAAAATTCCAACTTTTTTCAATTCAAGCCAATTCTATTATGGACCTCCAAATCACATTCGGGGCGCGCTCCTATGTCCAAAATCACCTAATGGAGCTAACGGAACCATCAAAATTCATTTTCGAGGTTTTTAACATACAAGCCGACATCCGGTCGACTTTTCTAACTTAAGCTTCCGATTTAGAGAATAAGTGTCTCAATTCCTTCCGAAACCACTCCGGACCCGAACCAACTAACCCGGTAAGACATATAACAATTGTAGAAAACAAAAGAAGCAGAAAATGGGGGAACGGGACTATAACTCTCGAAATGACCGGCCGGGTCATATCAAATTACGAATAAGGACAATAAAGATTCAATTTGTAATTAGTATTATTTAAAAATAGGTAAGAATTTAAATATTTATTAGAAATTAAAGATTTAATTAATATAATTATAGTTATAAAGAAATAATTTGGGTACATGGTATTACTTATTATTAACATGATGATATAAATATATCAAAATATATCATTCAATATAAATTAAAAATCTACTCATATAAATCACTATGAAAAAAATAAATCTATTTATAATAAAGAGAATATTCCAAAGAGGTATAGGAGAAATAGAACAAAAAATGATAAAAATAAAAAAAGAGAAAAAAGGTATGGTAGAAAAAACAAATGAAAAGAAAAAATTTAAATTAATAAGGGATAATTTAAAATATATAAATTTGATGCAAGAATTTTTCTTGTCTTGAATAAATTGATTTTCTGCTTCTACTCTACTTCTTGGAAGAATCTAAAATTCGTAACTTTTTCATAAAAGCATAAAAACTGCTTATGTTGTTGCTCAAAAGCACTTTCTTTTATCCTGACCAAATATCTAAACATTTTCAAGTACTTTTTTGAGCAAAAAAAGTACTTTTGACCTCCAAGAAGTTTGATCAAACGGGCTCTGAACCTGCATGATCAACTCACGTTGAAACACCCCCCAAAAGTGTGAAGTAAACAGAGTAAAGCGGTCTAAGATGATCGAAACAGGTACAGGCGAACAATCTCCCTGATATAGATCATAGCCAACTACTCCGAAGTGTAGGAATTCATGACCGAAATGAAATTCGTCGACTTGGTCAATCGATCCACAGTGACTCAAATGACATCAAACTTCCACAAGGTATGTGGCAATCCTACCACAAAGTCCATGGTAATGTGCTCCCACTTCTACTCTAGTATACCAATCTTCTGAAGCAAACCACCAGGTTTCTCATGCTCATAGTTGACTTGTTGGCAATTCAAACACCTAGAAATATGCCCAACAATTTACTTCATCCTCCTCCACTAATAATGCTTCTTTAAGTTGAGATACATCTTCATAGCACCTGGACGAATAGAATACTGCAAACTACGAGCCTCCTAAAGAATCACTCCCTCAAGCCTTTGACATTAGGAACACAAACTCCACCCTGAAGTCGCAACACACCATCATCACCAATAGTCACCTCCTTAGAATCAATATGATGCACTGTGTCCTTAAGGACAAGCAAGTGGAGATCATCATACTGGCGAGCTTTAATGCTCTCAAACAAAGACGATTGAGATACAGCACAAGAAAGGACTCTGCTCGCCTCCAAAATATCAAATCTCACCACAATGTTGGACAACACCTGAACATCCATAACTAAAGGCCTCTCCCCAACTAGAATGAAAGCTACGCTTCTCATACTCTCTGCCTTCCTACTCAAGGCGTCTGTAACCGCTTGGCTTTCCCCAGATGATAAAGGATGGTGATATCATAATCCTTCAATAGCTCTAACCATCTCTGCTGCCTCAAATTCAAATCCTTCATTTTAAACAGATGATGGAGACTCTGATGATCCGTATATAACTCACAAGACATGCCATATAAGTAACGCCTCC
Source organism: Nicotiana knightiana (assembly GCA_005239525.1). Lineage (NCBI taxonomy): Eukaryota > Viridiplantae > Streptophyta > Magnoliopsida > Solanales > Solanaceae > Nicotiana > Nicotiana knightiana. Next base: position 38,055 of record ML430011.1, read on the forward strand.
AAATCTTGAATGCATGCACTATAGCTGCTAACTCCAAATCATGCACTAGAATTCTTCTCATAGGGATTCAGCTGACGTGAAGCATAGGCTATCATCCTACCATCCTGCATCAACACACATCAGAGGTCAACACGTGGAGCATCGCAATATATTATATATGAACCTGATCCCGAAGACAAAACCAAAACAGGAGTTGTAGTCAAGGCTGTCTTGAGCTTCTGAAAGCACTCCTCATACTCGTCCGACCACCTCAATAAAGCACCCTTCTAAGTCAACTTAGTCAACGAGGCAGCGATAATACCTAACCAAACCTAGAAAACTAAAGATCTCTATAGCAGTAGCAGGTCTAGGCCAACTATGAGCTGATCAATCTTCTTCAGATCCACCTTAATCCCCTCACTGGACACCACATGGCCCAAGAATGCCACCGAATCCAACCACACACTTAGAGAACTTGACATATAACTTCTTTTCCCTCAGCACCTGGATTACTATCCTCAAATGTTACTCGTGCTCATCCCTAATACGGGAATACATCAGGATATCATCAATGAACATAACGACAAAAGAGTCCAAATAAGGTTGGAACACACTGTTCATCAAATGCATGAATGTTACTGGAGAATTAGTCAAGCCAAAGGATATCACCAAAAAAATCATAATGCCTATATTGAGTCCTCAAAGCCGTCTCAAGAATGTATGAAGCCTCGATATTTAATTGATGGTACCCCGATCTCAAGTAGATCTTGGAGAACAACCTAGAACCCTGAAGTTGATCAAATAAATCATCAATGTGCGATAATGGATACTTATTCTTGATGGTAACCTTGTTCAATTGGCTGTAGTCATTGCACATCCTCATGGAACCATCTTTCTTCTTCACAAACAATATTGATGCGGCCCAAGGTAAAACAATCGGCCTGATAGAACCTTTTATCTAGCAATTTCTGAAATTATTCCTTCAACTCTGGTGGAGCCATGCGATATGGTGGAATAGATATGAGTTAGGTGTTCGATGCCAAATCGATGCCAAAATCAATATCCCTATCGGGTGGCATGCCCGGTAGGTATGCAGGGAACACATTTGGAAAATCTCTCACTATTAGGACTGAATCAATCGTAAGAGTATCAACACTGACATCTCTAACAAAGGCTAAGTATGCTAAGCATCCCTTCTCAACCATCCATTGATCCTTCATAAAAGAAACCACCCTACTAGGAATATGCCCCAAAGAACCTCTCCATTCCAACCTTGGCAACCCCGGAATGGGCAATGTCACAGTCTTCACGTGAAAATCAAGAATAGTATGGTACGGAGACAGCCAATCTATACCATAAATCACATAAAAGTTAACCATATTAAGCAACAGAATGTCAACCCTAGTCTCATAGCCCCCAATAGAAACCATACAAGAACGATAGACACGATCCGCCATAATCGAATCCCCAACCGGAATGGACACATAAACAAGAGTATCCATAGAATCACAAGACATATCCAAATATAAGGCAAATTAGGATGACTTCTACGAATAAGTAGAACACGGATCAAGTAAAATTGAAGCATCTATATGACAGAGCAGAACAATACTTGCAATGAATGCATCTGATGCGTCTACTTTAGGAAATCATAACAATGGTCCTAGCCTCCCCTTCTAGGATGACCTTTACCTGACTGTTCCCCACCTATAGCTAGCTGTGCAGGTGGTGCATCATCTGGAGAAGGAATCATAGTTTGAGTACCCTTCTGAGGAACACTCATCGAAGTTAGAGACAATCAATCACCACACTCGAAAAAACCTTATGTTGGTGTGGATGTTGGAACTGGATATGCCCCGGACAACTAGAATAACCACTGTAGGAACCCCGTATAAGAAGTAACACTAAAGGATGACTGCCCAGTATGACTACTCTGAAATCGATGGCTAGTTGGAGCACTACGTGAAACCTGAAGTGTAAACTGAATTGGTTGACTGAAATGACCTCTACCATATCGAGACTTGGCCCCAGGGTAGGAGCCACTAAATCCTCTAAAACCATAAGGCTTATTAGCCTCCCTATCCTCCCTCTCCTTCCCGCGAATACGTTTTAAACTCCTAACAATATCCATAACGCGATGGAATGCAGTCTCAGTCTCCATCTCCTGTGCCATCCTAAATTTAAGGTTGTAGGTGAGTCCCTCAACAAATCTACGGACTCTCTCCCTCTCAGTAGAAACCAAAGGAGCTACACGGAAAGATAACTTGGTAAACCTCATACCATGTTGACTCCTAATCATATCCTCTTGGGGTAAATGCTCAAACTCGCTGCACAACTCATCCATGCAGGTCTGTGGGATAAACTTCCCCAAGAAAATATCCAAGAACTGCACCGTGTAAGTGGTGTTGCACCAGCTGGACTACTCATCTCATAAGTTTTCCACGATCTATATGCCGGCGCAGTCAACTGAAAAGTACTAAAGCCAACCCCGCTCAACTCCACCAAACCCAGAATACGTAGGATACAATTACACTGATCCAAGAAACCATGTGAATCCTTAGAATCCCCTCCACTGAATTGGGGAGAAAGACGTCTTTGAAACATCTCCAAGCTCTTCTGTCCCTCAGTAGACACGACCGGCCCTACCCGGGCTGGACTGCAACTAATGGATGCTCTGGTCTAACTCCCGGTGTTGGACAAGTATGAGACAACTGTCTGGTGTACGTGCGGTGGGAGCTTGGCCTCTTTCCCCATCCTATGAAGTAGCTGGTACAACCGGAATCAACCATGCCTGGGCCAAACTCACTAACATACTTATGAAGTAAGCTAGAGTCTCTTGAAGGCCTTGTGTATCAAAGGCCCCTCAGGTGCCCCAATGAGTCCTACATGCTTAACAAGATCAGGTTCCTGCTCCTAAATTGGAGCTATTGGTGGCTCCACAACTGCTGCTCTAGCTGCAACGCATGCCCCGCCTCGGCGCCAACCTCTTACTGCTCTAACAGGGGGCGCTGGTGCCTGCTCACTTGATCCTGCAGAACTTGTACTCACCATCTGTGAGAGAATAGAATAGTAAAGTTTCAAACTAGGGAATAAGAAAATTCGCACGATAAAGAAAGAAAGAACGTGAAGTTTCCTAACAACTCGGTAGCCTCTCAAAGATAAGTACAAACATCTCCGTACCGATCCACAAGATTGCTAAATTGCTCATGAATCGTAGAACCTATGACCTAGAGCTCTGATACCACCTTATCACGACCCAAATTCCACCAAAAGGGTCGTGATGGTACCTAACCTCCGAGACCGGGTAAGTCAAACACATTAATAAAATTAAATTATCAAAACAATATAATAAGACTGAACTTAACATAACATCAAAATAGTGTTAACATAAGCTCAAAAATGAAAATATACAATAGAAATCCCCAAAACTAGGTAGTATGGAGTCATGAGCTCTAAACTGAATACATAAAGGAGTCTCAAGTACAATAATATTTGAATGTGCAAATAACAGTATCAACATAAGGGATTGGACTCCAAGGTACTATGATCGTCATGCAACACTATCTTGAATTCTCACAATCAGTGTATTCACTCACTCCCTAGGTCCGCTGCCTCCAACACCCGTCTGCACAAAATGATGCAAAGTGTAATATGAAGACACCATAATCGGTACCCAGTAAGTATCAGCACTAACCTTGGTGAAATAATGACGAAGTTCAAGCCATGTAATACACACTAGTCAAAGAACTTATGCAATATATCAATAACTGGAAGCAAGAATATATAACAAAATACAACACCACAATCTCGTAACAACATGTGATAAAAACTCAACGTAGGAAAATCCATTGTTGACAATAAATCATCAAATAGAAATAGAGGCATATAATAGCATGTCAAATACAACTTGCAACTTGTTGTAACATATGATGAAGTTTAAATAAAACATGTACATGATAAAAAATATCACTCCCCTTTCGTCACATCATCACAGAAAAATCATCAAGAATGCCATTCTTATTTTGCTGCATGTACAATAATCAAGAATGTTATCCTTATTCCACCACATGTGCATGATCAAGATCACCACCCTTATTTCGTCACATGTGCAAACCAGAGAACACCACCCTTGATTCGCCACATGTGCATAATAATAATCACAATCGCATGGCAAAGACCTCGTGCCAACAACTAATTAATCTGCCAACATGTCCATATGTGACATAATCAATATAAAGAAATATACCAAAGTTCCATCAAAGATATGAGCCCATAATTTATGAATAAGGTACACAAGGACATGAAAATAATAAAAACAAAATATGGATGCATGTTCAACATATAAATTATGACTACGGCTAAATTCAATTGTAGCAATCAAGTTCATGTAGTCACAAAGTGATTTAGCATGATTTATATAGAAAATATCATCAAATTAAGGCATATTAATAGTCTAAGGCATAATCCAGTAATAAACAACACATAGTACTTGTGTACACGCTCGTCACCTCGCATACACGTTACTTTTCACATAACACAAATAGGCAAATAAGGCCAAATCATAAGGGATTTTTCCTCACACAAGGTTAGGCAAGATATTGACCTCAATAAGCACAAATCAATCTTCTAATGTAGCCTTTCATCTAAAATTTACCTCCGCCCGGCTCAAATTTAGCCATAAATAATTTAATAACATCAAACAATGCTATAGGAATCAATTCCAAACAATAAAGTCTAAACCTTTCCCCAATTCTCAAAAGTCAACAAAAAGTCAACCCCGATCCCTTGGTCAAAACTTGAGTCAAGTGGTAGATCCCCACTACCCATAACCCCACGAGTCCATATATATGATTAGATTCCTAGACCGAGTCCAAATCAACTCATAATCTAATTTTTAATTTTTTTTCAAAATCCCCAAAATCCTTTCCATATTCAATGATTTAGGTATAAAATTTCATGGAAACTCAAGATCAAAATAAAGTGAAAATCATTATCCAATTGCCTTGTGTGAAAATCCTCTACAAAAACCGTCCCTCTCCAACTCTAGAGCTCAAAATATGAGAAAATGGGTCTAAGTTCTGAAACCCTTTCTAAATGTTAAGCTGCGAAAGTCGCAAGTGCGATTAGGGTTTCACAATTGCGAGAAATGGATCGCAAAAGCGTACTGAAACCCTTTGCCTCTGATATCACAATTGCGACCAGGAAGATTGCAAATGTGAGCATATCTCACAAATTCGGACCCGTCATTCGTAATTTCGGATGTCGCATTTGAGGCACCAACTTCACAAAAGCGAAGATGGCCTTTACTGCCCCAATATCGCAAATGTGATTCCCACTCCGCAAATGCAAGGCATCGCAAATGCAAGCGATGAGCAAATGCGAGGTCTGCAACACAAACAAAATTGAAGCTTCACCAAATCTATCTGAAATTAATTTGAAACTCACCCGAGTCCCTTGAGCCCCACTGGAAACATCCGCACAAGTATATAAACTTCATAAGAACTTGCTCGCAAGCTCAAAGCATAAAAATAACATCTAATAAGACGAATCAAGCACCAAAATGCATCATGCAAGATTTAAAACTCAAGAACTTCAATATTCACAACCAATCGCCTGATTCCTACCAAACCAACTCGGAATAAACCAAACTTTACATAAAAGTATCAAATGACAAAACGGACCTATTCCAAGTCCCGAAATAACAACCCAAACTCAATAGTCTTAAAGTCAACCTGTCACGACCCGAAATCCCACCGTCGGGCCATGATGGCGTCTAACATTAAACCCGCTAGACAAGCCAACGTATATAAATAAACTAGCAAATTAACACCAATTTAATAGGATGAACTAAACGGTTCACTATTTAACAGCGGAATTAAATGTGGTTTCAAGATAAATAAGGATAACATAATACAACAACGCGTAAATTTCCCAAAACTTGGAGTCACAAACTCACGAACTGTCTAAGAGTGCTAAATACAAGTCTGAAAGGAAATACATGTCTGCCTTTGAAAATAAAGGAAAAACAAGACATAATCGAAGACAAGGGGATGGAAGAGACGCCAAGGCCCACGAACGCCAGCGAGTATACCTTGAAGCCTCTATGATGAGCTGGAAGACATTCCCACTAATGATGTCTTCCGGGTCCGGCTGCGTAATCTGCACAACATAAAGAAGTGCAGGTGTAGCATCAGTACAGCCGACCCCATGTACTGAGTAAGTGCCCAGCCTAACCTCGGCGAAGTAGGACGAGGCTAGAACCAGACTACCAAATAAACCAGTGCAGTCTAAATAAATATATATACATATATACAACGGACAAGAAATATAGGAAGAAAACAATGAATAAAGGAAGGGGGACATGATGTGGGGAGATAACAGTTTCATATAAGAAATCTCAATAAGGAAAATAACGACAAATCCAGCATATCAATAAGGACAAGAAATCACAAACTTGCATGGCATCACTCTTCGTGTTTTTACTCTCGTCCTCACTATGCAATGTATAATATAATCAATGTAAATCATGGCACGGCATCACCCTTCGTGCTTTTACTCTCGTCCTCACTAGGCAATGTATAAACTAATCAATGTAAATCATGGCACGACATCACCCTTCGTGCTTTTACTCTCTTTCCTCACTGTATAGTCAATGAATATGGTACGGAATGGTACATCGTACGGCACGGCATAACCCTTCGTGCTTTACACTCTTTCCGCACAATGTAAAACAATGCACGGCATCACCCTTCGTGCTTTAACACTCTTCCTCACCCAAACAACAATCACAAACAAGGGCAAGGAAGTAAACATAATAGAAATAGAAATCACGGCAAGGGAACAACAATAGAAATCTCAACATCCCAGCATGGGAGACAATATCAAACAATGCACGTCATCACCCTTCGTGCTTTACTCTCATTCTCACCAAGACAAGTGCATGACATCATCCTTCGTGCTTTACTCTCATTCTCACCAAGACAAGTGCACGGCATCACCCGTCGTGCTTTAACACTCTTCCTCACCCAAATAGCAATCACAAACAAGGGCAAGGAAGTAAACAGAATAGAAATAGGAATCCCGGCAAGGGAACAATAATTAAACAAGTAAATCCCGGCAAGGGTAACATCAAGTAAATAATTAAATCCCAACAAGGGTATATTTCAACAACTCTTTCTCTTTCTTTCACTTCATTTCATAATTTACTCTATTACTTGAGCCAATGCTCTAAAGGATACAATTATTTCATAAACCTTCATCTTCGTGTTACAATCTGAGCCAATGCTCCAAAGGATACAATTATTGCATAAACCTTCATCGTTCGTGTTACAATATGAGTCAATGCTCCAAAAGATACAATTATTTCATAAACCTTCATCGTTCGTGTTACAATCTGAGCCAATGCTCCAACAGAGTTTAAAGATTACAATTCCCTTCACATATTCTCCACAACATATAGAAATCATCAATTAAGCATGGAAATTACCACAAATCAGAATATTCACAATATAAGGACTCACGGTCATGCTAGACACAAATGTATAGATACTCGTCACCATGCCTATACATCGTATTTGACAAATAGCAAGTAGCAAATTATACTCAACTCCTATTCCCTCAAGCTAAGGTTAGACCGAACACTTACCTCGGGTCCAAAGTATAGCAATCAACCCTCTAACACCGCCTTTCCTTTAGAATTCGACTCCGGAATGGTATTATCTCGGCATAATAAACTCAAGTATATCAATAAGGATTCAATGATTCAATTACATGGCCTAATTATCCATTTCCTAGCATTCTTTCAAATTTAACAAAATTCGACCCCGGGCCCGCTTGGTCCAAACATAAGGCTCGGACCAAAACCATGTCACCCATTCACCCACGAGCCCGAATCTATAATTTGTTTTTCAAATTCGACCCCAAAACGAGGTCTTAATCAAGGAAATTCAAAAGGGCCTAACTCTACCCAAATTCCAGATTTTCTACTCTAATTTGCATGTTTTAGGCTTAGGAATTCATTAATTATAGATGAAAAATGAAGGCAATGAGTTAAAATTGACTAACCCAAGAAGTCTTGATGAGGGATGGCTTCAATGGAGCCTAAGGGCTTTGGAGAAGAAGAAGTTCTTTATTTTCTAAGTGAAACCCGTAGCTACTGGTTCTACAAATATTTGTATACCACTGGCAAAATTGTTCTCTACAATCGCGGAAGAGGGGCTGCGATCGCAGAGCTATAGGATCTCCTACTACGCGACCACAGAAGGAAGGGTGCGATCGCAGAAGGGCCAACCACAGACCTCTGCGATCGCGAGGGAAAAAATGCGACCGCAGAGAGATACTACCAGCCCCCACCCCAGACCGCCTATACTCTATGCGATCGCAGAAGCAACTATGCGATCGCATAGAGACACAGAACCCTCCCCTCTCAAACACACTATGCGATCGGGGAGCTAGGCCTGCGATCGCACTAAACAACACCAGACACCAGATATGGACTTCTCACACCAGAAATTCTAAGTCTTTTACACCCCGTTACCTATCCGAAACTCACCCGAGCCCTCGGGTCTCAAAACCCAAAAACACACACGACTCCCAAATCATCCTATGGACTTAACCGTGCGATCAAATCGCCAATATAACATCATATTCATAGAATTAAACCTCAGAATCCATGAATTCTATCAAATTTCATAAAAACATCAAATTTCCCATTTCAAGTCCGAAACACGTCAAACGAAATCCGCTTTCAACCAAACTTTACAGAAAGTGCTTATACCATATATAAGACCTGTACCGGGAGCCGGAACCAAAATACCGGCCCGATACCATCACTTTCTAACCAGATTTCATTTTTAATTTTCTTAAATATTTTTAGAAAATAATTTTACTCAAAAAATCATTTCTCGGGCTTGGGACCTCGAAATTCGATTCCGGGCATACGCCCAAGTCCCATATTTTCCTACGGAATCTCCGGGACGGTCAAATCACGGGTCCGGGTCCGGGTTCGTTTACCCAAAATGTTGACCGAAGTCAAATTTATTCATTTTAATATCAAA
>ML430011.1:47620-133325 GCA_005239525.1 Nicotiana knightiana
CGCCATATAGGTAGTGCCTCCAAATCTTCAATGCGTGGACGATGGATGCCAACTCCAAATCATGCACTGGATAGTTCTTCTCATGAATTTTCAACTGCCTCGAAGCATAAGCAATGACCTTTCCATCCTGCACCACCACTGCATGAAGCCCAATACGGGAAGCATCGCAATAGACTGTATAAGGCCCGGAACCTATGGGCAAAACCAATACCGGTGCCGTAGTCAGAGCTGTCTTGAGCCTCTGAAAGCTCGCCTCACACTCGTCCGACCATCTGAACTGGGCACCCTTCTGGGTCAACCTGGTCATCAGGGCCGCAATATATGAGAACCCCTCCATGAACCGACGATAATAGCCTGCTAATCTCAAGAAACTCCGAATCTCTGTAGTTGATGCTGGTCTAGGCCAGTTCTTGACTGCCTCAATCTTCTTCGAGTCAACCTGAATACCCTCTGCTGATACAACATGACCCAGGAATGCAACCGATCTCAACCAGAACTCACACTTCAAAAACTTTGCATATAGTTGGCTATCCTTCAGAATCTGAAGAATCACTCTGAGGTGTTGCTCGTGCTCCTCCTGACTGCAGGAGTATATCAATATATCATCAATGAAGACTATCACGAACGAGTCCATAAGACCTGAACACTCGGTTCATCAAGTCCATAAAAGCTGCCCGGGCATTCTCACCCAACCCATGGTCAAACTTATAAAATTTCTAAATCTTTAAATTGCCAACTTTTGACAAAAAGAGACAAATCAACCTAGGAACCTATAGATCCAAATTCGGACATATGCCTAAGTCCAAAATCACCATACGAACCTATTGGAACCATCAAACCATGAATCTGAGGTTGTTAACATAAAAGTCAAACCTTGCTCAATTCCCATAACTTAAGCTTCCAACAATGGAACTAAGTGTTCCAATTTATTCCAAAGCCTTCCCGGAACCAAATCAACCATCCCCGCAAGTTACAAAAAAATAAGCAAGTGCACGCTAAGCATCAAAGGGGCTCAAATGCACAAAATGACCAGCCGAATCGTTACAACTCTGGCAAAGTCTATATGAATTTTGCAATCCTAAGTGACAACTTTCAGACTTTATATGCATTAGTTAGAGGAAAATGTGTCAATATACAAACTTTATCATAAAATAGTAAAATTTATATGAGGAAAGGTAACTCTTTTGTGATGCAGGTAAAAATGAAACACAATATTTTCAGATTTGGTATGGTTCAAGTTGTCCCCTCCAAATTGCTCGATTGTTGGAAGGATCTTCTAGAATGTGACTAGAATCATGCTAGGCATGTATTGGGAAACTTTCCATCCTTAATGGGGGGGGGGGTCAAGTCGTGCAAGGAACTTAATGAAGTTGCATTATCTTTTGGGATGAGAAACGGGTCGTCTTCCGATTTGGAAACCTGAAAATGACTCTGTTGCTAGAAGAAATTGGGAATTTTGCTAAGCTTAATTGGGATAGTCTAGTCCTCCTTGTACCAGATAATCAGTGACCTCGGGGTTTTCTTCGAGCTTTTGGAATAAAAAAAGAAACATGAACTTGACTGCTTGAAAAAATTCTCGGATCTCATTGGATTTCATGGCTGAACGGTTGGGGAATGGCAAGGTATATAGAGAGTTTCATGACAAATTTTCCACAACATCTAGAGATTGGATTGATTGAAGGGTTTTTACTTTTGTTGTGCATTTTTTGGGGCTTATGGTATGCCTGAAACATGAAGGAAAATTTCATACCCATTTGGCCATGATAGCTGAGATTGTGTTTGAAGGACTTGATGGTCATGCCTATACCATTGTCCTTATGGTCTTGGCAGAAAAGTATCGAGCGTTAGACCTTTGCAAGCATGGTGCGAGCTAATTTTAGGGATGTAATATTTTGTTACAAATATGGTTGATAATCTACAGAAGGCAACTATCGTCAAGAATTCCTCCGTCGGCCAATATGTGACTATATCGAAAATCATCATCAGAGTAGAGTGACCTTGACTCTATATAGGTTCGCAAGGCCTACTAGCTCTTCAACGACCTGTCAATTGAGCAAGTGCAATAGATGTTCAAATTTCCGGACAAGAATTTGATAGAGTGATACAAGAAAGTGACTTATTTGGTCTTGATAGGGCTACATGGCACATATCCTTATGCCCCACTGAGGGTTATGAGGCGGGCTATATGGAAACAAGTGATACCACAAGGGGTAGACATGACATGCCACAAATCAAATTTCGAAAGGGACAGCGTGCCACTTAAGTATGAAATTTTGAATATCTGGAATCAAAAACCATTGTGGATTAAAAAACCATAGAACCTGATAGATACCAAGCAGCACACATGTATTACTATCCTTCATGGCTTGAAGATGACATAATAGAGATTGTCAAACTGGCCGTCAAGCTGAAAGGCAGAATTATATACGAGGACACAGAAGCACAAGTCAATACAAAAGGTTTCAGAAAAAGGTTACTGAGTATGAGGCTTAACATAGAGAACAACATAATCAAGATATGGAGGCTATAAAGAATGGAAAGGGATAGCAGACAAGTCAGCAAAGAAGGTGAAGTACTTGGAACAAGGATTGCAACAGCTGGAAACAAGTATGAAAAAGCGATTGTGGGGTTGTCAAGAGCTGGGATACGAGGAGGGTGGAATATTAGCCATGTCCTATATGATGATCGACATTCATAATACGGGGATATGATCGCCGGAGTGAAGAAGACAAAATGTGACGAAGGTCCATTTTAGGCAAAGTAGACTAGGATCATTTTTCCTTGTCGCTTATGCTAGGTAATAAGGTATTGAACCATTAGTGATTTTATTTATGTTTTAGGAAATAGAAAAATATTGACTAACTCTGAGTTAATGGAATGAAGCATATTGGCACAAAAGTTTTCAAATTATTTATCGTCTTAAGCCTACCTCAGGTATGAAAAGGTTCCAAAATAGGACACGTATTGAATGATTTAGTGGTTTTCTATAATATTAGCTTAATATTGCAAGACTTTTATTTTTCTTATTATTTATTTCACTATACTAACTTGATTACCTTTGTCTTTTCTTGTTTTAAGATTATTCCCCTCCCAAAGGTTGATTTGTGCACCCTACCTGTTTTTTTATACAACCCAGATCCAAAGGGTTTTCCTCTCCTCCTACTAGCAGTCGCAAAAGAAAAGATAAAGACAAAATAATAGATGCAAGTGGTATGGTTGATAGGACTGATGTCTCCGCTCCGAGAGAGGCTGTGGTGATTTGGTCCTTCAGTTGGAATATAAGATCAAGGAGTTACAAGGTGAATTGGAGCAAATCGGAAATCTTGCAAACTTATCCCTCACCCTTAACGTCCCAGACATCGACCACCAGAACAATGCAAACACCGTCAAAGCTCAAGTCCCTCCACAAATCAAGCTACCACCACTAAATCCACCACTACAAGTCCCACCACATCACCAAAATCCACTACCACAAGTCCTTCAACATCACTAAAACCCACTACCACATCATTATCAAAACCCATCACCACTACAAATCCCAATATCCCTACAAAATATGCTATATCCACAATACTCACAGAACACCACTTATCCCTCCCTCAGAAATATCCACGATCCATCCCAAATATCTGCCAATGATCCTCTATGTACCCAAATCCCTAGAGCGCAACTAGACCAATCCCGTCTATGTTGAAACCTTACCCTACACCCCCTCAACAAACCTAAAACACGCATGAACCCACTAAAAAGGACTTACTAATCAAGAGTATGGCTGAGGGATTGCAGAAATATTTCGGAAGGGTCCAAAATGTTGTAATAGAGAAAGGAATTGAGGGTCTAAGCTACAATTATATGTCCATTCAACTTGAGTTGAGCTACCCAAGGGTTATAAACCACCAAGAATGCTCGACGGTGCTAGAGATCCAAAGGCTCACTTGAGGAGATACAGTGATAAACTTGTGGGAGTAGGGAAGAACGAGAAAATCCGCATGAAGTTCATGAGGAGTCTTACCAGAGACGCTTTGTCTTGGTATATTGAGCAGAGTCAAAGAAATGGCACAACCGGGTTAGTATGTCTTCTGATTTCATGGGTAGATTTAGGTTCAACACTGAAAATGCACCAGATTCGTTCTACATTCAGAACTTGAAGAAGAAACCCACTGAGACGCTCCGGGAATATGCTTCTAGATGGAGGTCTGAGCCGCCAATATGCAACTACCGTTGGATGAAGGGCAGATGGATAAGTTTTTCATACGTGCTCAAGATCCCCAATACTAAGAGAGGTTGATGACAATTGAGGATCACAAATTCTCATATATCATTAAGCTAAGAGAAAGAATTGAAGAAGGTACCAAGAGTGGTATGGTAACTATTTTTGAAGCTCTGCAAGCTACGAATAAAGCATTGCAGTCAAGGGGGATTTTTGAAGTGAAGGAGGAGGATCAATGTTGTGATGGTTGCTCAATTGGGCGGATTGGGCGGGGCAAATAGATGTGGGCTTATATTGCCACCTCTAGTCAATATCATTATTTAGAGCTCAACGTATTTATTTGGAACCACCTTTTACAGAGGAATTCCAGTCACATCAGTAGTAGAGTTTCCAAGTGCTTGACGAAATATTAGCAGTAGATTCCATTCCAATAAGTTATTACGATTTAATTATTGTTAGAGCATCTCGTTTACCTACTATACAGCCAAATTGGCAGTTAGTTAACAGTAAATGTTTTTCTCCCAAGTCCCTACTGCTGGCTGTCAGCCATCTGCATGTATAAATTGTATACCGTCCCCTATATATTACTTATCCAATTTGAAATTTCCTCTTCGCTTTTTTGTTCTTTTCAAATCAAGAAATTTCCTGGCTAGTTCCTATATTTTGAAAAATCAATTCATTAACATTTACTCACGTTTCATTTCCAGAAATTGCAATTTAGCCTCCGTCCATCCTTTTCCTGGTCAAATTTAAAACCCACCTAAAAACCCCAGACCAAAACCTCATAAAGTACTAATAGAAATATGCATGGACCACCAAACAATGAGAAACTATTCCCTAACTTCCAAAACAAACGAACTCAATCCTAGTTTAGTGTAGACGGATGGCTAGGATGTCCAGATTCACGAGCTTCATTTTTCTTTTTTTTTTTTGGTTTCCCACCCGGTGTCCGATACCCGCATTGGAGCCCGACTATATCCGGATTCGCCCCGCGTAGGTCCCATTCGGGGAGAAGTGCTCCCTACCAAGGATTTTTCCATACCCAGGACTCGAAACCACGAGCTTCACTTTTCAACCATAACATGTAACAGACAATCGTGCCCAAGTCCAGGAATAGGACACAAGTACGTAACAGGTAACCACCAGTAGTAAAAATCAACCATAACATGTGACAGACAATCTGAATATGGGGCATTTATTCTAGTAGCATTTTCATTGTTTGATTCGACAGTAATCTGCAAGCCTTTATCCTTGCAATTCCTATACCTTTTGCTTTTGGGCATTTCTCTAGGTTTCTTTTGTTAGGATTTTTTTTGAACTCTATTCATGTATTATTTTGTTCTTTGATTACCTCTAATAGCACCATTACTCAGTGATGTTCCAATAAATACAATATCTTTTATCAATTGGTATTCCAACTTTTCACCTGATCACTGGTACCGTGTCAAAGAAGGGTTCCTTGTGACCCTGTGAAAAATGGGATTAATATACAAAATTCAAAGTGTGATCTGGTAAAATGTTCATTGAAGCCTTAAAGAACTTCTCCTTAGCCACAACTCATACATAACCATATAAAAGGCATCAAAATCAACAGGGGAAACATGCCACTGGAAGTGTTTTCTCACCTTCAGAACATTGCTATGCAACATTAAGTACTCCTGCTGAGTTATGCCTTGAAGGATTTTCTTCAATAAAGGGATGTCTAACGTGGCAACGATGACTGAAAAATGCTTCCAATCTAATATATCTGCAAATGGAAGATCATAATGGTTCGCAATGATCACAGGTACACAGCCATAGAACAAGGCATCAGCAATGCGAGCGGTGTTCACTTCATAGCCTTTGACATGAAGGCAGAATTTGCTATCAAGAAGTTCTTCGGCATAAGATCTTTCAAGGCGACCAAAGTGCACAAAGATGTCAGAATCATTTCCCCACCACTCTAGAAGCTTTTCACGTACAGGAGAATTTATTGTTCCAGCAAAAAATCCTAGCTTTTTCCTGAAACCATTCAATAAAATGAGTTTATTGCTCTCTACATAAGAACCCCTCCCCACATGCAAACAAAGTTATGAACAATATATTCATCTAAAAGCTTCTCTAATAGTGTAAGTGATTATTATTATCTAAGATAGTGAAATCTAATACGTTTTACTAACGGCAAAACCAACAGAAAAAAGGAAATAATATCAAAGAAGTTTACGGTGAGTGGTAAACAGCTGAAACCTTTGTCCATGAGCTTCCTATCTAGTAGCTACAAGGCACCATATCCAAAATACACATTTTAAAGTCAGGAGTTCTTACTGGTGGTCACTAGAGCTTCAATTTTCTTTAGTCTAGCTTGAAGCATATAGCTTAACCCAGTCAACTGAATGTATAAAGGGCAAGTTAATGAAAACCTTCTTAAGCTTGGATTAGCTCCCCCCCCCCTCCCCCCCCCCTTTGTCTTCCGTTACCTTTTTCCACTGTGTGTACAGAATCACACTTCTTCAAACAATATGAAGATCGCTATAACAATATCAGAGGACTACAAGCCGACTCAAACTGCTTGCTCATCTACCGAAGGTTGTTAGGAGGAACAGCCTCTTGCATACACCAGAACAAATTGATTGTACAATGACCGGTGTTGATTGGAATCCTCGAGCAGAGGGAGAAAAGAGGAAAATATAAAGAAACCAGGTGCTACATACAAGCGAAACAGTGCTAGCCAGGAGCAGAACAAAGAAACGGCACTTACCACTGACCAAGTTCTGAGTAAATCTTTCTCTCATCAAACAATTTACAGCTAAGTTGGTGATTGTATAAACCACCCTATAAGATATTTGAACTACTTAGTCAAGTACTGAACTTAACCAAGAGACAAATAAGGTAAATCAAAAGGGAAAATAAAATGGAGCACCTAACAACGCATCTTCACAGACCAAGAACTTTGAGATCTCCCCTTTCGCTCTTCCCTTCTTTCGTCCGTCCACGAGGCTGTAAAAAGAGGGGAAGGGGCGGCTATTTAGCGGGAGTCGTTTCGGTTGTAATTCTTTATGATGTACTTAATAACACATCTCTATTCAATAATTTCCACATTTAGTATTTCTTATCTTCTCTTTTACCTAAGCCATTTTATTCTCATTTACAGCCAACTATGGAGTTCAAAAAATCTCTTAACGGTAAACTTTGCCCTTTGCCTCATCTGACTCTCATATCTACTCCATTTTCCCCATGATTCTCACCTCCACTGCTCCATCTTTCTTCCACAGCTACATTCTTGTCAAAGATATCTGACATTTATCATTAAAAAAAATAGTGCTTATCTGGTGGCAGCAGTGTGTATGGAGATACAATTACAAAGCATTTGGGTGATGGTGCAGGGACAACAATGTCACCAGGATTCTTTGTGCACTTGTGTCAAATAGGCAGGACCATGGACACAAGTATCACTACCTCTAATGAGTTCTGCAAAATACACTTAAACTTATCCATCAATTGGTCCCACTATGTTCGATATCCTTACAGGCTCAGCAAACTATCCAAGTCCAAGTAATATATGGGGATAGTCACTATAATTGATGAAACGAATATCCCTTTACTCCAAATCTAACTAGTTTATTTAATATGTAGTAGAGATATTTCGTACTAATATGCAGACACCAAGTGGTCCCGACCCTGAACGAAAACCCAAATGACCAAAAGGAATAACCAAAAAGTCTTTACAACATAGACCATATTTAACCATGGAACTGAATTAAGAATCCAAAAAGGTTAAACCTACAAAAACATCTAGTTGGCAAATGGATTTGATTACCTCGAAGTGTTTTGAACAGGCTCCCGTACAAGACACGTCAATTTGTAGATTTCACATGAGGTATACAATCTATTACGATTTAACATGGGAGCACAGAAGAATGGCATATGATGAATGCCAAAAAAAAAAAAGCTTTCCCAAAGATGGGCATATAATGAATGCGAGTAACAGCTTTCCAAGATACATGACAAGATAAACAAAATTATCTTGTAAAATTCCATGTGCTTATCAATTGACAGGTCATAATTTGGAAATTAACCCCAGCTAAGTAGTCCGATATCTGAAATACATGCAGTGAAATAAGCTAATACAATTCAAAAAGACTTAACTGACCTTTTATAAGGTGCAAGATTTGGATCACTTCCTAGCCTTGGCCAAATCTGGGGCAAGGATGCATCTTTATGTGGAATATATGCTGATACGAAATAACTTGAAGAGCACACAACTTGGATCGCGTTGATCTTAACATCAATTGCTTTCTCCATTGCAAAACGACCAATGGAATGACAGGCAACATAGAAATGGTCAGCCCCATTGGTGTGGTTCCAGTAAGGGTACTCATGACTAATATTGAAGATGTAGCTTTTTATGAAGTCTTTAATACCATCAATCCCCACTCGTGGATCATGCCGCAATCGTGCAATTGAGAAAGGTAGAAAGAAAAGATCTGCATTGGAAGGATCCTTTGTAATGAAGTGGCTTGTCACAAGAACTTTCTTGAAGTAACTTTCACTGGCATAGTTTCCGCCTGGCTCAAAATCAACAGCCAAGAGTACATTGGAAAAGGGATCAGCCTTTTGGTGAGGATAAACATATATCTTCAAGCTCCTATTCATTTCTTTGTAGTCATTCATAAAGGTATCTCTGTCATGGAATACCGTCTTGTCATTAATATACTTTCCTGAAAATAAAAGCCAACTATTTCGAGATCCAGAAAATAAGCGACAAAGCTCAGACAAGACAGTAATCAGGGCTATAACACCCTGCCAAAATGCCAATCAGGACAGAATATTATTGGGCTGCAGGCAATTAAATTTGCAGTAAATAATATAGCATTCACGGAATATAGTTACTTCAGATAATAAACTGACTAAAAATCATACTTATCAGAAAAAAACCACGGTAGTTATCGATATGGCAAAGAGATACAACTTAGAGAAGGCCAAAATGACATGGTTGGAATCCACAATTATATTACACTGCTATCTATTTCATAGTTCAAAGATAAACTGGGCCGAAGATACTGGTTTAACCATGTATGCATGACTTCTAAATATAGGTAAACCAGTGGACAACTGGAACAAAATTAAGCTGGTATATCAACCTACAGACTGATTAATCAACATAAATACGACAGGCCACAACAAGAAAACGTTATCTTGTTTACCTATCTGTTCCAGTATCAGAATCACCCCAACGGTGGGTATAATCTCGAAACGTCTCCTTTTCTCAGTCCCAAGCCGGAAAACTGGAAAACAACTAATGCGACCCGACTCCCAAGGTGATAGACTGATAGTAACTCCTACGACATGCCTCGCAGCTGGGAAGGCTTCCTTATAGTAATTTCAAGCTTGTCAAAGTAAGAAAAAGACTGCACTCCAGGTCTAATAAAGTAAAAAACATTAGCCTAGAATTGCTAACAGGGAATTGTTGTGAAGACCTTTCACCAGAGACCTCGGAAACCAAAATATTTGGGTGCCAAAGTTTTATGTTACGTAGAAACAACTTTAAATGTGCTACGAGGTTCTTTAAATAATCAAGCTGGGATTCATTAGACATCTAATGAGAGCATAGAATCTTTTTTTCTTTTCTTTTTTTTTTTGTGACAAGATGAGAGCATAGCATCTTTTTGTACTGCCTAAATCATGATGCTAAAGTTTTTTCCCATAGTTTCTTAAAGAGAATCTATTTGTGCTGAGAGGTGTGTTGAATCGCCACATTTTGGCTTCAGAAGACTTAGGATGTGCTATTTTTTTCTTTTCTATCAATCACAATAAATCATTGCACTCACCTTATAATAAAAAAGAAAAAGAAGAAAAAAAATTGAGAGAACAACTAGGTTTAGATGATAGAAGGCACCTTAAGAGAAAATAATGACTCTGCAACTTTTCCTGTTTCATCTATTTAGATACCTTTCCAAAATAAGCATGCCAACTTAAGATTCAGATTATTATATTCATACTTAATTTTCGAGGTGAAAAAGAAAGAAGCAAAAGAGAAAGAAGTAAAATCTCCAAAAAATTAAATCTTTTATTTCATTTCATCTACCTTATCCTTCTATGCATATGCTTAAACATTGTCCATTTGCTACAATTGGACATCATTTCTCTGAAACCTTTTCTGTACTTTCATTTCATTCTAATTGTTTTTTTTTTTTTTAATATTTTTTTCCTTCTTTAGATTTATAAGCATTCACTAAGGGTAGATGCAAATCACCAACTCACTGAATGAATAAAACAATCTACTGAAATAGCTTCGAATGCATCTAACCTGCCAAATGATGAACTTGGAAACCCAAGTCGTTGAATGTACGAGATTCCCAATTCTAAATAGGTACATCCTTTAAGCATCATCATGTGCCATTAAATCAAAGAATAAAGCATTATCCCATAAGCATCAAATCAAATCGTTGAACATACGAGATTCCCAAATGATGAACTCGGAAACCAAATCATTGAACTGTATGAGTTTCTTAATTCTAAATAGGTAAGTCCTTTAAGCACCATCATGTGGCATTAAATCAATGACTAAAGCATATGATCTTTTAGCACAAAACTCAATCTTCACACAGTCCCTGAACCTCTAACAGTAAACTTAGTATAGCAAATTCAGCACTTCTTTTAAGTTCTGAATGCAAAGTACTAAAGAAAAAACCTCCCAACAAAATAGCCACTTTTCCTAAAATCCTCTCTCCCTGATACAGTTTTTGTCCCTTCTCCCTTTTTCATGTTCACATTTGATCAATTAGAATATAATTAGAGGATAGAAAATAATACTCCTATACTTTATTATGATTTTCTTTCATTCCAAATGACCATATAATACATTTAATGAAATATATTCCCTCCCTACCATTTTTCCATTTTATGTGATGTTGCTTGACTAAGAATCGAGTAGTAAACAAAAGATTATTTGAAACTTGTAGTCTGAACAAGTCATACATATTTGTGTGGCAATAAATTTCATCACATAAAATTGGGACAGAGGAAGTAACTAATAGTAAAACTTTACAAAGTACATAGATTTTAAATTCTTTTTTTATCTTACCATTCAATTCCATATGCCTCTGGCTCTGAACATTTCCAATTCCACCTGAATCAACAGTTCGTATAGAGCCAAGAAATGAAACGTTGACCGGTTTCTGGGAGGATGAAAAGTCAGTAGAATGAGTGAATGTGAGATGGGTTTGTTTGGAATGAGTGAAGAATTTGGAAGTGAAGGAAATGTAGAAGAGAATTTGGAGAGAGGTGACGATAGCTAAGGCTGTGGGTATGAAAAAGAAGAAGGGTAGTGGTGAGTTTGAGTCACGACGATGTTTGAGAGTTTTGAGCATTATCAACAATGGAGTACTCGCCATTCAAGCAGTGAGTGCACATTCCGAGATGTATTGCAGGATGCAGGTGGAAGCAACAATGATGAATAGTTGAGGTACAAGTATTTATTGATATAGTACAACACCTAAAATGCTGTATTTATTCGCTCTGACAAGTAGCGATGTCAACTGGAAATAACGTATGAATTCCTCATTACATTCTTTGTCAGGCTAAAGTACAAACAAATCCCATATGTTTTTGACAATACCCAAATGGACCTTTGAATATTTTTTGGAAAAAATGAATTAATCCAATGCATTAGACAAACAAATTACAAAATTTGAGAAACTGTAAGGTAAAATATGTCATGTGGAACCGAAGGCAAAGAATAACTAAACCCGAAGTTCCATTTGTTACCCGAAAGAATGCTCATAAAGATGCTATAAATGCCCGTAACCCAGTAATATTTAATGGAGAATATTCTACAGCATTTTGCATACGCTCCGTTACAAAGAATTTGTCATTCATGCTCACCGTTACACATTCTTCAATAGCCCTCATAATTGACATTAAAGAATGGCATAATCCTAAGACTTTGTTCCCAAGGTGGCTATAAATTGTGAGTTATGCTATCATTGTAGAGGACACGAATTTTCTGGCAAACTTACGCTATAAACTATTCAAAGTTTTATACAGTTTTACCTTCTTACTTTTTGATTTCATTATTGTTGTGCCCGGAAGCCTTGCCCCCGGTACCATTGTTTCTGCTATTTCATCTCATCAAGGTTAAGTATTGCATATTTTTTAAGTTCTTTTATTATTTCAGAATCAAATTAATTCACTTGTCTAGAAACCACGTATAAATTTAATTGTACCATTTTACGAGTAAACAGTTTGGCCGCCACCGTGGGGTCTTGACAATCGTGTAATTAAGTTGGTCCTTGCCTCTTTTACTAACGTGTTTAGATTATTTGTTCTTGGCAAAAAATATAGAAAATGGCAGAAAATAGTGTTAACAATACACACAATTTTGATGCGCAAGGAGACCAACCTCAGCACGAGGATTCAATCAGTGACACCCGCAATGAGGGAAACGATGCTACACCGGTCCACGATTGGCGCTATCCGCGACATGTTCGGGAGGTGATTCGCGACGATGATGAAGAGGAGTATGTTGTTGAAGCGGTAAGGGTCCTGCAGGAGCAACAAGAGGTCATTCTAGGCCATCTGACACGAGAGGATAAGGTTATGACGGAACTAAAGCATGCGTTGTCGGGTGCTACCAATAACGCAAATGGACGAGGTCCAGTTCCTCCCGGTTCTTCCCCGAATCAAACAACGCAGAGGGTCAACAACAACACCCGAGGGGCGAGGTCAGCTTCGATGGGGTCGGGGGGCGGGTCTGGTCACAACAACGAAAGTGATCCCTTCAAAAGCGAACTCTTACGGTTTATGAGGGAAGTGAACGCCCGCATAGACCAAATCCCAAGTGCACCACCAGTGCTGAAAGGGCCGGACTCAAAGAAGTATACTCAGTTGTCGTACAAACCAAGCACAATACAAGATTTAATCCCGAAGAGGTTTAAAATTCTTGACGTGCCGAAATATGATGGGACTTCGGACCCTCAGGAGCATATTACCACCTATACAACGGCAGTGAAGGGGAACGATTTACCTCCCCATGAGATTGAATATGTTTTGCTGAAGAAATTCGGAGAGACTCTCACGAGGGGAGCCTTTACGTGGTATTCGTTGTTTCCCGAGCATTCCATAGATTCCTTTGAGATGCTCGCAGATTCTTTTATTAAGGCCCATGCCGGGGAAAGAAAGGTGTAGGCCTAAAAGGCCGACATATTCAGAATTTCACAAGGAGAGCCGAGTTGTTACGGGAATTCATCACCCGGTTCAAAAGGAAAGAATGTTTCTCCTGGTTGTTCCGGATGAATGGGCGGCCGAAGCATTCACCAAGGGTCTGAACCCGAGAAGTTCTAATGCTTCTCTGAAATTGAAGGAAAGCTTGTTTGAGTTCCAAGCAACCACTTGGGCGGATGTTCACAACCGGTACGAGTCCAAGATAAGGATTGAAGATGATCATATTGGCTTCCCGACGTCGGCAAAAGGTCGGGAGAAGAATAAATAAAAAGATGAATTCAACACAGATAGACAGTCTTTGAGGGGACAGCTTTTTCCCAACAACGATCTGAAGGACGTGGCAGAGGTTTTCGGTCGGCAGACAGGTTCGTTACCAACAGAAGAACCGATCGCGGTCGGAATAACATATCATTGCAGGATAAAGAAACGTCATGTTCTCGGGATCCTTCCTGTCCCAGGCTATCAGAATACAACTTCAACGTAAGAATAGTAGAGTTGGTATCGGCTATGAGGAACATTAAAGAAGCACGGTTCTCGAAGCCGATGAGGTCCGATCCCAGCTAGAGGGATCCCAATATGTCGTGTGAATACTACAAGACGAATGGCCACCGGGATGGAGACCGCCGACATCTGCGTAAAGAGGTGGCGACACTACTGAAAAATGAACATCTCAGGGAATTCTTAACTGACCGGGCCAAGAATAATTACGGTCGCAACCGTGATAATGTGAAGCCCTCAAAAATAGGAGAAGATCCCCCACACCAGACGATCTACATAATCTTTGGGGGGAACGAGATCAACGGGGTTACCTTCTCGGTAGTAAAGAAGACGAAGGTATCAATAACTCATAGCAAGAGACTCCGAGAAGTCGCTGAAGACGACATCCCTTTCATGGAGGAGGACGTAGATGGACTATTGCTACCACACAATGGCGCATTGGTAATTTCTTCAAATGTACTAGATTTTAAAATCAAACGTGTTATGGTGGATCCAGGAAGTTCGGCCAATATCATATAATAGAGGGTATTGGAGCAAGCCAAACTTACCGAAAGCATCATTCTGGCCACAAAACTCCTCACCGGATTCAACATTGCAAGCATGACAACCCGAGGAGAGATCTTGCTGCCCACGAATGTCGAAGGAGTGATAAAGACAACCCTTTCGAAGTTGTGGGTGGTGATATGAGTTATAACATTATTCTGGGAAGACCATGGTTGCACGAGATGAAAGTCGTGCCTTCAACGTATCATCATTTGCTGAAATTCCCAACTTTCGAGGGGATTAAGATGATTAAGGGCGATCAACTGGCGGCAATGGAGATGAATGTGATTTTGATCTCCAGTAGCAAAGGGAGAGAGCATGCGGCATAGCAATTACAGCAAGTGGCGCCTGCTCCCGAATCAAGTGAAGTTAACCAGGGGAAAAAGCGTCCGAATCTTATCAGGTGACAAGATACTTCCAGGTACCAGAAGAGACGGATGCAACAAAGTCCACATCGGAAGATCTCGAGCAAGTTGCATTGTTTGAAAAGTTCTCGGAGAGGAAATTCCACTTGGGGACAGGACTGCACCTTGAGCTCAGGACTGGATTTAATGAATTTCTTAAGTATAATGTTGATTGCTTTGCGTGGTCGCTTGCGGATATGACAGGTATCCCAATGGAAGTGGTCGTACATAAGTTAATCTTGGATTCTAACATCCCTCCAATAAGACAAAAGAAACGCCATATTACGGAGGACAGGAATAAATTCTTCAAAGAAGAGGTAACTCGCCTACTTGATATCGATTTGATCCGAGAGGTAAAGTATCCATATTGGCAAGCTAATGTATTAGTAGTTCCTAAGAAGGACAATAAATTCCACATGTGCGTAGATTATAAGGAAATGAATAAGGCGTGCCCAAAAGACTTGTTCACATTGCCAAACATTGATCAAATAATTGATGCAAAGGTCGGGCACGAGTTAATGAGTTTCCTCGATGCTTATTCTGGGTGTAACCAAATTAAGATGAACCTTGATGATCAGGAAAAGACATCGTTCATAACGAATCTTGGCACATATTACTATAATGTGATGCATTTCGGGCTAAAGAACGCCGGAGCCACTTATCAACGGCTCGTAAACAAGATGTTTGAAAAACAGATAGGGAAAACCATGGAAGTTTATATAGACGATATGCTTGTTAAGTCTTTGAATGCAGGTGATCATCTTAAGCATTTGCAAGAATCTTTTTACATTCTAAGGAAGCATAACATGAAGCTTAACCTCGAGAAGTGCGCGTTCGGGGTCAGCTCCGACAAGTTCCTAGGATTTCTGGTATCACAATGGGGATTGAGGTAAACCCCGATAAGATCAAAGTCATTGAAGACGTCCCGCACCAGCTATCAAGTGTGAAAGAAGTTCCAAGGCTATATGGAGATTGGCTGCTTTGAGAAGGTTCATTTCTTGGTCATCAGAGAAATGCCACCGTTTCTTCGCGTTGATCAAAAAGAAAAACAACTTTGAATCGACCCCGGAATGCTAGCAGGCTTTGAGAGATTTGAAAAGGTACTTGTCAAGCCCTCTGTTACTATCAAAGCCGAAGGAAGGTGAAACATTGTTAATCTACCTAGAAATCTCAAAGGTAGCAGTAAGCATCATTTTAATCTGTGAGGACGAAGGTACGCAATCTCCCATTTACTAAGTTAGTAGAATTTTAACGAGAGCAGAAAATCGCTACCCGTATTTGGAGAAGCTGGCCTTAGCTCTTGTATTCGCCGCTCGGTAGTTTAGGCCTTACTTCCAATGTCACCCGATAGCTGCGGTGACCACCTTTCCCCTGCAAAATATCCTTCAAAAACTCGAACTCTCGGGTAAATTGGCCAAATGGGCCATCGAAATGAGTGAATTCGACATAAAGTATAAACCCTAGGACTGCGATTGAGTCACAAGTTTTGGCCGACTTTGTGGCCGATTTCAGTCCGAGTTGCTGCCTCTAGCAACCAAAGAAGTAGTGATGGTATTAGAATCAATATCAGGAGTTTGGACCTTATTTACAAATGGAGCTTCCAACGTAAAGGGGTTCGGGCTTGGCATAGTATTAACCACGCCTTCGGGAGAAACCCTAAGGCATGCCATAAGAACGGTCTCTTTAACAACGAAGCAGAGTATGAAGATTTGATTGCAGGACTCGAATTGGCTAGGGATTAGATTTTGAGGTTATAGAAGTCAAATGTGACTCTCAGTTTCTGGTAAATTAGGTCTACGGGATCTTCAAAACCAAATAGAAGCGCATGCAACAATACGTGGTGAAGGTTCAGGCTCTGGTTGCTCGATTCCGGGAGTGGTCGATTACTCATATCCTGAGGGAAAAAATACATAAGCGGATGTATTAGCTAACCTCGGTTCATCAACATAAATGAAGGTATCAGATTCTGGGACGCTAGTACAGCTCATGCACTTGGTCCTGGACGCATATAGTACTATGAGGTACATACGACTAATTATGTATGGTACTAGAGGAACGAGATCATTGATTAACTTGAGCACGGGAAATTTCCCGAAGACTCCAAGACATCTCGGGCGTTGCGCGCCAAAGTAGCACGATATAGCTTTAAAGGAGGCCAACTGTATAGGAAATCTTTCCAAGGCCCGTCGGCCCCCTGCTTGGGAGCGTCCGAAGCTAATTATGTTATGCGATAAGTCCACGAAGGGATATGTGAAAATCATTTGGGAGCAGATTCCTTAGTACTAAAACTGGTAAGGACGGGATATTATTAGCCCCGAATGGAATAAGATTCCAAAGCTTTCGTGTAAAAATGCAATAAGTGTCAATATTGCGCATCATTGGTAATAAACCAGCAAAACCGTTACACTCAAATCTATCTCCATGGTCATTCATGAGATGGAGAATGGATATCGTCGAATCATTGCTGCCGGCCCCTGGTAAGGTAATATTTCTTTTGATTTTAACTAACTATTCTAAGTGGGTTGAAGCAGGTTCTTATCAGAAGATCGGATCACATCTTCGCCCTATTATCCGAGTGCTAATGATAATCGGAATCAACGAACAAAGTGATTATACAAAATCTCAAGAAAAAGTTGGAAGTGGCTAAAGGTAAATGGCCTGAGGAACTGCCTGGAGTGTTATGGGCATACCGAACAATGACCAAATCAAGCACAAGAGAAACTCCTTTTTCCCATGTGTACGGAGCAGAAGCCTTAATCCCGGTGGAAGTAGGAAATCCTACCTTGAGATATTTCTAGGCAAGTGAAGAGACGAACAACGAAGCGATGTTAGTCAACTTGGAGCTACTCGATGAGCGCAGGGACTTGGTGCATATAAGAATGGTAGACCAAAAGCATAGAATGGAGAGATATTATAATCGAAAAGCCAACATCCGTTATTTCAAAGTGGGAGAATTGGTTCTAAGGAAAGTAACTCAAAACACCCGGGAACTCAATGCATGGAAGCTAGGCCCAACCTGGGAATGATCCTACCGGGTTTCGGCTGTCACCGGGAAAGGTTCATACGAGTTGGATGATCGGGATGGAGAAAAGTTTCCAAGCAACTGGAATGTGGAACACCTCAAAAGATATTATTGCTGACGAACATCACCTGTACTAAAAGTATGTGCCGCACTCTTTTTCCCTTTATCTAGTTTTTGTCCTTATTGGGTTTTTCTTGCAAGGTTTTTAACGAGGCAACAAAGGAAAGAATACTAGGAAGAAGGTTTCAACAACAGCAATAAGACCTTTAATAGCAAGGCATACAATAGAAGAACCACTTCGGAGTGGTTAGATCTTTGGCTCGATAGCCAAATTCCCACCGGAAAATTGAATTTGCTATCAAGCAAAGATTACCCGACCATTCATAAGTGCAAACCACTAGGGGATGTTAGATAGTCTTTGGCTCGATAGCATAAATTCCTAACGGGAAGTTAAGTTTGTTACTGAACTGAAGATTATCTAGCAAGTCATTAGTGGAGTCCTCGAAGGTGTAAAACTTCTAATGTTCCAATTCGCACTCTTCTCATTGGAACATTGGGGGAAGGATATGAGGATACAACAACAATGATTGCCACGTCGACCGGAATACGAAGACTGCCACGTCGACTGGAATACGAAGACCAAAAATATAGTTGTATCATCGGGACCGGCGATTGCACAGCCAGCCCCATAGAAACAAGTTGTACAAGTCAGCCACAAGAAATGGCAGTTTTTTAGCATAAAGAATGCTCATGTACTTTTTGAAAATGGAAGGAATAAAGTAAAGTCCTTTTATTTTTATCTTGTTTCTTGTCTAAATGATGAACTGATTTTATCATTTGAAAGTTAAACAAGTACTTCAAATGCTAGTGCCATAATGAACATGAGACATCCTCTTCAATAGCACCGTAAACATAAGAGGGGCCTTTCTTATAAAAGCCCTCACAATAAAGGGTTGATTTCTAAAGAACTTGTGCCCAAAATCCAAATGCATTTGGGGGAAAAATACACCCAAGGTCGTACATAATCAGATGCAAATAGTAAAACTTGCGCAAAACACTTAAGCAAGAAAGAATGCAAAGATTAAAACTTGCATAAATGTTCAAACGAAAGAACGCAGAAAGACTCATGCAATACTTGAGAAAATGATGTTTTATTCACAATAAACGTTCCAAAACGGAATAGGTACAAAAGTTGGAAAAAGAAAAGAAAAGCTAAACTGTTGTATCTCCGGAACCCGGAGGAAGAGAAACGTCCACGCCCATAAGGGAAGTGGATAGATCCGCCAATGGCTCAACATCTTGGCCCTCATCAGTTTGGCTTTCAACATCTTCTCCCTTCGATTCCTCTTCAGTTCCCGAGGTTTCAAAACCAGAAGCATCAAGCTCTGTCGGGAGACCCCTTTTAGCAGCTAACTCTAGCTCACGGGCTTTATCTATTTCAAAATCAAAGTCAATGATACCCATTTTAGCCTTTTCCAAGATTTTTATCCTCATGTTTTACATAAAGTAAGTTTTTTCAACAATGAGGGAATCCGCTTGGAGCTTGAGTTCTTCTTTAATTTGGTTAACCTTGACGTTAAGGTTTTCTTGGGTGGATCTAATGGACTTGAGGCTAACGTCGAGTTTGCGGATAGTAGAGCTGAAAATTCTATTATGCTCTATGGTCTTCTTATACTTATCCTCTAATTGGGCATATTTCACCCTTGCAGAAGCAAGCTCTTCGGTTTTGGAGTTCAAGGAGGACTCTAAGTTGGTCTATCTCTCAGCGGAGGCAGCCTCGCGATCGGATGCAGCAAGAACAACACTACGGACTTAGCCCATTTGGCCTTGGCCTCTTCAAACTGAACCCTCAGCGAAGCAATCTCTTGGCTAAGGGTTTCCACTTCTTGCTCGCTTCACTGCAAACGAGTCTCCAACATAACGGCCTCAGTAGATTTGGCTTCCAATTCTGAGAGGCTAGCAACAGTTTGGTCCCGATCGGCCAAACATTGATCCCGTTCGGAGGTAAGTTCTTCTTTTTCCCGAAATCAACCTCTGGAGGCCCTCGAAACATCCTCTTCTCAAACAGATGCGGTCGGTGGAGATGATGTAGCAGTTGCTGGTGGAAGATTTAGTGAAGAAAGAGATGAAGCTGATGGTGTTGAAAGGTGAGAAGCAGCTGCGACAAACGCAATGCTGGCTGTTGGTTGCTTGTCAATCGAAGGCGGCAAGGACCCAATACTCAGCCTCACAATACCGGGCGCAATGACTGGGATTCAAAAATGGGAGTTGGCATTTTCCACTATTTCATAATCCCCCGGAGCGCCGAGGCATCGTCCTCGATTGGTGTAACTAACTCAACAGATTTAGCAGTCTGGTGAGTTGAGGAAGGTCGTCGTCTTCTATGTAGAGAAGCTCCCTACTCGCTAGATTCTCCATCATCATCAATCATCACGGTATCTATGGTCGGCCCGGGAGGAGGGCTCGTCACCATGACTTCTGGAGACAACTCGGGGGCAGCATTCTTCACCCTCTTATTTTTTCCCTCGACCGCGGAGGAATGCCTTCTTTTTGGTTGCTTGTTCTCTGGCCGGGGAATCCGAGAAGAAGCACTTGTACTAGAAGCAGGCCCGGAGACGCCGGTCTGTAAAAAAGCTTTCTGCAGCAGCCTCGCTGCATCAGCAGGATCAGCCAAAACATCCTCCTCGGGGACAACAATCGAGCTCTGGAGTAGACCTATATTCAGAAGGAAAGAAGAATTGGAAGACTTTCTCATAAGAAAGGATAAGGATAAGATGAGTTCAACTTACCATGATATTTGGCCTTCCACCCATATTTCAGGGATAGTTCCTTCCATGTGCGTGTTTCGGGCGTAGTGACGTCCAAAATTTTCTGAACCCATTGGTCCAAGCCCTCAACCCTAGGGGAAACCCACCGAGTCACTGAGATAGGTAAAGGGAGAAAAGTTAATAATGACGAGGAATGGTCCTTAACAAGAGTAGAAGCAAATTGTATACTTACGAGTGTGGTTCCACAATTCCGGGAAGGAAGGAGCTGAGGTAGGGATGATGTCACTGGTGGCGATTGAAACAAACCATTTCGTGTACCCACGATCGTTATCATCATCCATGTTGGATAGCAATGCATGGTGGCCCCGCTTGCTGAAGTTAATCATCCCCACGGAAGATCTTGGGGAATAAAGGTTCATCACGTGTTAGGATAGCTCCTCCCCTGTTTCTTGGCACAGGCGCTGAAGGCAAGCAATTGTCCTCTACACGGAAGGACTCACATGTGCCAAATATACTTGGCAGCGGAGGCAAAACTCCACAATAATAGATTCAATCTCTCCACTCAGAGAAAATGTCGCCAAAGTGAAGGGATACATATAGAGGTACGTAAAACCCTTCTTGGGTAAGGTTACCCGCTCTGCCAGATCAGGAGAAATAATGTTTAAATCTTGGCAATGACAATCTTCCTTCACAGCAGTAATGCTGGGAGGACGGATGGAACAAGGATATCTGCTAACGGCCCATGTACGAGGGCTAAAGAAGGAAATTTCTCTTCGAAGTTAGTTGTGACAAGACTTCTAGGGATGATGGTGCTCACTGTAGGAGGAGCGGCTTCATCGGCTTTATTTTTGTTCATTGAGGAACTGATATTTTTTGAAGAAGAAGCCATTATATGTTATAGAAGAAGGAAAAGCATTTCTCGTGTGAGGAGAGTTAAATAAAGGTTGAAGAACATAGTACAAATTGAATGAAGAGAGCTTGAGAAAGTTTGGAGAATTATGGGGTGTGAATAAAGGAGATTGATGTGTATAAGTAAAGGTTTAGGCGGCTAAATTCATGACCATAATTACCTCGATAATCGATAAAAGTTATGTTGAATGGTGGGATGACACGTATGTGGGATATTAAATGCGGAGAGACGTACGTCTAATCAACCGTCAGAAGCTTTTCAGAGGGGGTCAGAGAAATTTCCGCCAAAAAGAATGTTTCTACCAACTTCCCGGTGACAGAAACTTATATCATCGGAAAGCAGGGGGCCTATCTGTATAGGGTAAAATATGATATGTTAAGTAATTGCATAAGAGAGTGACACGTGGAACTGAAGGCAGAGGATAACTAAAATCGAAGACAACTGTTCCATTTGTTAGCCGAAAGAATGATGCTCATAAAGATGCAATAAATGCATGCAACCCGGTAGCATTTTGTCACGACCCCAAATCCTAACCGGCCGTGATGGCGCCTATCGTGGAACTAGGCTAGCCGACTACCGCGTGTTCACATTTCCTTTTGAAAATCCCATTTAAGTTTCAAGCAATTCATAACAATATACAGAAAGTTCTTAATATAATAGGCAAATTTTATATACAGTATGCCATCCCCAAAACCCGGAGCCAACATGTCATGAGCATCTAGTGAAATAAGCCAAAATAAAGTATTATGATACAAAAATCCGAATCAAAGCTAATACAACAGGAAGGGAAAGCAGAGATGTTGCGAACGCTGAACAACTACCTCTATATCCCCACGATCCGGCTCCCCTGCGATATATATATAAAAGCTAATGCTCGATTTCCGCTCCTGAATCTGCACACAGAGGTGCAGGGAGTAATGTGAGTACGCCAACTCAGTAGTAATGGAGATAAATCAAGTCTAAATAGCAAGAAATCACATAAAAATCAATGTCATCAGGTCACAATATACACAACCTTACTTTCTAATAGTATACATAGATATACAAAATCATCATGCCTTAGAAATCATCTTCATAAAAGTCCTTAAAACAATGCACATTTTTAACAACTTTAAAACAAAGATTTGGTATGCAAAATGAATGTAGTAAAATCATAGGTATCCTCTCGGGCAAAAACATGTTTCATAATCAGCCCCTCGGGCATGCCTTACAATCTCTCAGCACCTCACAATCACTCAGCACCTCACAGCCACGCATGCCTCCCAATCACTCAATCACTCGCACTCGGTGTGCTCACTGGGGGTGTGTAGAGACTCCGGAGGGGCTCCTTCAGCCCAAGCTCTAATATCACTCAGCACCTCACCATCACTCTTGACCCTCGGCCACACTCGGTGGAACCACTCGAAAAGCCCCTCGGGTGAAGTAATAGAATGGGGTACTCGACCCGAAAACATCATTTTAGTGCTCATGTAGTGTAAATCAGGTTGAGTTTCAAATAAAACAGTATGCACAATGATGCTGAGTAAAATCATCAACAGGTAGTGAGGAAAACAACAATAAAACGCCCTCAAAGGGGTCTAAATAGATCGACACGAGGCCCCAAACACGGCTTACAACCCAAATATTTCACAAATCTTTAGAACATAATTTAACATAAGAATTTGAGTAAATATGCAACTCATTAGTTTCCGCGGAGAGGACCTAGTCCAATCCAAAAATCAGTACGCGCCACATATTCGTCATCCGACATGTGTGCCATTCCAAATTCAGTGAGGAAATAATACAGTCCGGGGTTCCATACCCTCATGACAAGATTTAAGACCATTACTTACCTCAACCGGGCCACAACACTAGTCCTTTATGCCTTTGCCCCTCAAATTGGCTCCCGATTGCTCCGAATCTAGCCAAAACCAGTTCAACATCATTAATATATACTCAAGGAACACAACCCAATCGAAAATTATCAAATTACACAAGAATCTCAAAATTCGGCCAAACCGAGCCCCGGGCCCACATCTCGGAATTCAATAATTTTTACATCCTTAGAATCCCCGTCCTCCCACGATTCTATACATACCAAGAACACCAAAATCAGACCACAATTGCCATTCCAAAACCTCAAAAGAAATCCCAATTCTTTCCTCCCATTATTCCAACTTTTTCCTACCCAAATCCTTAAATTTTCAAGCCTAATCTTAACAAAATAGCATAGGAACGGGATTAATAACCAAAGAACTTACTTTTGCTGAAGAACTTTGAAATTCTCTCTCAAAACCACCTTCAATGGACTCCTCCCGCATGCAAATTGATGAAAACTAATAAATTTCACGGAGGGGTCCTTTTCATACTGTTCTGCACAGTCATTTCAGCATCATTAACATATACTTAAGGAACACAACCCAATCAAAAATTATCAAATTACACAAGAATCTCGAAATTCGGCCAAACCCGAGCCCCGGAACAATATCTCGGAATTCAATAATTTTTACATCCTTAGAATCCTCGTCCTCTCACGTTTCTATACATACCAAGAACACCAAAATCGGACCACAATTGCCATTTCAAAACCTCAAAAGAAATCCCAATTCTTTCCTCCCATTATTCCAATTTTTTCCTACCCAAATCCTTAAATTTTCAAGCCTAATCTTAACAAAATAGCATAGGAACGGGATTAACAACCAAAAAACTTACCTTTGCTGAAGAACTTTGAAATTCTCTCTCAAAACAACCTTCAATGGACTCCTCCCGCATGCAAATTGATGAAAACTAATAAATTTCGCGGAGGGGNAAATAATTTTGCGGAGGGGTCCTTTTTATATTGTTCTACACAGTCATTTCCGCACTTGCGGTCTCAGGGTGCGCACCTGCGAGACTCACTTAACTGGCCAATTCTCGCGCCTGCGACCACCTCCGCAGGTGCGACAAACCGCTCGCACCTGCGGACCATTCCCTACACAGGCAAATTTGCATCTGCGACCTTTCTCTCCGCTCCCCCCTTCCGCAGGTGCGAAGACACCAGCAAACCAGCAAACCAGCAAAGCAGATTTCCAAAAATCACTCCAACTTCCCGTTAACCATCCGAAATCAATTTCGATCCCCTCGGGGCTCCAACCAAACATACCAACATATCCCATAACATCATTCAAACTTAGTCGAGCCTTCAAAACACCAAAAACAACACGAAAACACCAAATTTACATCAAATTCAAGCCTAAGAACTTTGAAACTTCTAAAATTCGCCAACTACGCCGAAACCAACCAAATCACCTCCGATTAATCTAAAATTTTGCAGACATATCCAAAATGACATTACGAACATGTTCCAACTTTCGGAATTCCATTCCGACCTCGATAGACTATTTTCCACTGCAGACCGAAAATCGCCAAAAACTAACTTTCGCCAATTCAAGCCTAATTCTACACCGGACATCATGAAAATATTCCGAACAAACTCCTAAGTCCCAAATTACCTAATGAAGCTATCCGAGCCATAAAATCTGCATTCCGGGGTCGTTTACCAATAAGTCAACTCTCAGTTGACTTTCTCAACTATTAGGCTACTTTAAAATGCTAAATGCCTAAACTCTCACCATAACCACTCCGTACCCAAACCAACTGATCCAATCACATCAAAAACAGGATAGCAATATATAACAAATGCAGAAATAGGAGAAACGGGGTAAATCTCACAGAACGACCGGTCGGGTCATTACACGTTTAATGGAGAATATTCTACATCATTTAGTATACTGCCCGTTACAATAAATTTGTCATTCATGCTCACTGCTACACATTCTTTAATGTCCCTTATAATTGACATTAAAGAAGGGCATGATCCTAGGACCTTGTTCCCTAGGTGCAACTATAAATAATGAGCTATGTTATCATTATAGAGGACAAAAATTTTCTGGAAAACTTACGTTATAATCTGTTCAAAGCTTTATATAATTTTACCTTCTTCCTTTTTGATTTCATAATTGTTGTGCCCGGAAGCCTTGCCCCCGGAACTACTGTTTCTGCTATTTCACCTTCATCTCAAGGCTAAGTATTGCATATTTCTACAATTTTTTTATTATTTCAAGATCGAATTAATTCACTTGTCTAGAAACCACATATAAATTCAACCGCACCATTTTACGGATAAACAAAAACAAATCCAGAGGTACTGTTTAGTTTGTGAAAATAGTATTTGGTTAAAAAAAAAATTCGAAAAAAAAAATGAAAAAGATTTTTGAGAAAAAATTGCCTTACACTTTGCTTCTTCTCCTTCTTCGTTTCGTATGGTTAGAATTTAAATTTTTTAATAAGAACAATTTTTTCTTTTTTTTAAGTCATAAAGTTCTTAAATTATTTTCTGGTTTAATAGATGTTATTTTCTAATAATGCCAATCATGTTGTGTGGTTTAAGTAGATTTGTTTTTGAGTACATCTGACTATTAAGTCAATTGTTCAAATTAATTTTCTCAAAAATACCACACTTTAAATTTTAATCATACCGTCCAATTTATTTGTCATATTTTCCTTTTAATTTATTAAAAAAGCATACTTCCATATTTAGAAATAATCTAACTTTAAACTTCTCATTTTATGCTTGCAACGATGATTCATAACCAAATTATTTTTTATGGCTTATTTTTTACCATAATTTCAAAAGTCTTTATTTTTTATTAAGTTTTTTGCCTAGTCAAACACTGCCACATAAATTGGGACTAAGGGAGTATCACTTTGCACGTTTATCATGTGTTTGTGTGTTACAAAAATAATAATATCAACAATTGTGCCTCGATCTCAAACAAGTTGGGGTCCCAAATAAGTTAGAATCGGCTATAAAAATTTTCACGGGCTATATTTCTCCAATTAAATTCTTCTCAAATGAGCATTATACAAAATAAATATAAAACACATTAGAAGTTCTCTATATTTTTTATTATCATAAAAATCTCTAGTATGGCATAAGACTCCTAAAGAGTATATGATCTAAAGCAAAAATACTCACATGACTAAAATATATGTTCAGTTAATTGGTATCGCTTATATGTTTAACAAAGGTTTTAGACCATTATGGCTTCTAATTTTTGAGAAACAAAATAAAAATTTAACAAAGGATTTTACTAAGATTAGGTTAGAAACATCTTGCTCCCAATATCGGTTTTCATCATGAATACTTTAAAACCATGAAGAGAAAGTTAGAAAATTTATTTTGGAAAGATATTTTGTGAACTAATTTTTTTTTATTAAAGATAAACTGGTAAAAGTCTTGGTCAAGCTAAAAGTACTTATGATACGGTAGAAATCGGGACTACTCGATTTCGCTATTTGGTCGAGATAGGAATGTTACATCAAAGAACTAGGACATCGAGTCCGAAATCGAAGCTTTTTTCAGATCGAGGTCGACATCAATCGAGGCCAGAAAAAGACAGACTCTGAGTAATATCGGTATAGCTTTATAACGGAAAGAGCGAGATATCCGGGATTGGTCGAGGATCGTGGCATGAATCTCTGAACGAATCAAATCTGTGGTGGTTAATCAACTGTAAATACGATTTCTTACAATAATTAGAAGTGTACCTTAATTAGGACTCCTCTACTATATAAAGGAGAACTTTATTCATTTGTAACCACGATATCTTACTTAGAAAAATATATAAAATCGTTTCTTTCTTGCTATTCATTTAACTTGTTGTTCATCTGAGTTATTTTGTTCTGTATCGTTCTTACTATATCACCTCGAGACTACTTCAATTCGAGGTCGAGATTTTTTGCTTACACGCTGGTTTGATTTATTTTACAGTCTAATTCATCTATTTATTTTCTCGTTTATCAATTGGTATTGGACAAAATCACATATCCTTAAAACCACAATATAAGTTTTATTATTATCCAAATTTTAGGGTAAACAGTTTGGCGCCCACCGTGGGGCTAAGGATAATAGTGATTGTTCAATACTGATTCCGATAACACACACTATTTTACGCTTATTCTTGTCAAGTATCTTTGCTTTCAGGTTAAAACATGTCAAACTCACAAAACGCACCTACACATGGTGACAATGGCCTCGGATTTCACGGGGAGAACGACAATGAAATTGCACCAGAGATTGAAGTGCCACAAGCTTATCTCGGGGGAGCACCGGTTGCCAAACCAGTCAACGTCAGTTCGCACGTTGCTTTAAATGTAGACCTGGACGAAGACCCCGAAGGGAGTGTACGTAGAGATGGCCGATCTGGTGACCGAGGTGCACAAGGCAGAGGAGATAGATGAGTTAGTCTCCAGGTAATATTCGAAATGCTACAGGCTTAGCAAGCCGATATTGCATAGCTACAAAATTAACATAGAACTCCGAGAGGGGTCGAATCAGAAGCCATCCGCCGTGTAGAGTCAGTACCAGAGAGGTCGAATAATAATGAATCAGGGACCGATCCTGCAATAATGAAAATGCTCGAGGAGCTCACCAAAATAATTGAGTCAGGAGATAAGAAAATAAAAGCTAATGATAAGAAGGTGGAAACATACAACTCCCGAGTTGACCAGATACTGGGGGCACCGCCGATTTTGAAAGGAATGAATTCGAAAAAATTTGTACAGAAGCCATTTCCCCCAAGTGCGGATCTGAAACCCATCCAGAAAAGTTTCGTATGCCGGATATACCTAAGTACAATGGGACCACCGATCCCAACGAGCATGTCACCTCCTATACATGCGCCATCAAAGGTATCGATTTGGAAGATGATGAGATCGCATATGTTTTATTGAAGAAGTTCGGAGAGACACTATCGAAGGGGGCAATGATTTGGTACTATAATCTACCGCCAAATTCCATTGACTCATTTTCCATGTTAGCAGACTCTTTCGTAAAGGCACATGCCAGGGCCATAAAGGTTGCGACAAGGAAATCAGACATTTTCAAAGTAAAACAGAAGGATAATGAAATGCTGAGGGAGTTCGTATCCCGATTTCAAATGGAACGCATGGAGTTGCCACCGGTCAGATATGATTGGGCTGTTTAAGCTTTCACTCAGGGATTGAATGAATGAAGTTTTATAGCATAACGTCAACTAAAACAAAATTTTATCGAGTATCCAGCGGTGACTTCGGCCGATGTATATAATCTGTACCAATCGAAGATTAGGGTCGAGGATGACCAATTAGGAAATCCTTCCGGTTCAGTGTGTCCAAACAGGTCAGCAACTAAAAATTAGAGGGACGTCGACAGGGAGCCACAGTCAAACAAACACCGATATCAACTGTAAAATCGCAGATTGCAGGAACAACGGCCATGGGACGCAATTCCGCCCGGAATGATCGAAGAAATGATCGAGGACAGAATTCTCAGGGACTTATGAGCAAAAATGGTTTTGATAGATATACCGATCCTACAGAGGCACTTCGATTGTCGAAAAATAATTTTAGTATCGACGCATCAAGCATTGTATCGGTGATTGCAAAAATCAAAGATACTAGATGGCCCAGACCCATATAGACCGATCCTTCCCAATGAAACCCCAATTTGATGTGCAAATATCATGGCACGCACGACCATAGAACCGAGGATTGCATATAATTAAGAGAGGAGGTAGCCCATCTATTCAACGAGGGCCACCTTCGAGAGTTCCTAAGCGATCGAGCCAAGAATCATTTCAGAGAAAGGGATGCCAACAGGAAAAATGAATAGGAGGAGCCGCATCAGGTAATCCATATGATCGTCGGCGGGGTTGATATTCCACAAGGGCCCATATTCAAGCGCACTAAAGTATCGATAGGGAAAAATGGACCCAAGATTATGTGCTAGAAGGCACCATTTCATTCAATGACGAGGAAACAGAAGGAATTTCTCAACCTCACAACGACGCTCTGGTAATTTCTATCTTATTAAATAAATTTCAAGTTAAGCGTGTTTTAGTGGATCCAGGTAGCTCAAAAAATATCATCCGATCAAGGGTCGTGGAGCAGATCAGCCTACAAGATCAAATTGTGCCCGCAGCTCGGGTCTTGAACTATTTTAATATGTCCAGTGAGACAACTAAAGGAGAGATCATCCTACCAGTGAACGTGGCTGGAACTATCCAAGATACCAAGTTCCACGTAATCGAGGGCGACATGAGGTACAACGCCCTACTCGGGAGGCCCTAGATTCACAATATGAGGTCAGTCCCTTCGACTCTCCACCAAATGATGAAGTTCCCGATGTCGGACGGGGTAAAAACAGTATATGGGGAGCAGCATGCTGTGAAGGAAATGTTCGCGGTCAGTGAGGTAATATCGATATCGGCACTGACAACGTCGAAAGGATCGAACATCAAAGGGAAAAAAGGAAACCAAATAGCAATCAAAGCCACCAGCCTCGACTGAATCGGGGAAGCAGGAAATAGAGGGAGAAAAGGACGATGATTTTTTGACCCCTCGAACCTTCGTTGTTCCAGAAGAATTCGACGCCACCAAATCAATGGTCGAAGAGCTGGAACATGTTATATTGATCGAGTACCTGCCGCGCGAAAGGTATACCTAGGGACGGGGTTACCCCAAACTCAGGAAAAAACTTATTAATTTCCTTATCGATAACATAGATTTTTTTGCTTGGTCCCACTTAGACATGACAGGGATCCCACCAGAGATAACAACACATCGATTGAGCTTGGACCTAAAGTTCAGGCCGGTGAAGCAAAATAGAAGGCCCCAGTCCAAGGTAAATCATGCATTCATCAAGGACAAGGTAACTAAAATTCTCAAAATAGGGTCCATTCGGGAGGTAAAATATCCCGAATGGTTAGCCAATGTAGTCGTAGTCCCTAAAAAAGGGAACAAACTTAGGATGTGTGTAGATTATAAGGATTTGAACAAGGCATGCCCCAAAGATTCTTTTCCATTGACTAACATCGATCGCATGATCGACACCACGGCCGGCCACGAGATCCTTAGTTTTCTCGATGCCTATTCCGGGCACAATCAAATTCAAATGAACCCAAAAGACCAAGAAAAGACTTTATTTATCACCAAGTATGG
Source organism: Nicotiana knightiana (assembly GCA_005239525.1). Classification (NCBI taxonomy): domain Eukaryota; kingdom Viridiplantae; phylum Streptophyta; class Magnoliopsida; order Solanales; family Solanaceae; genus Nicotiana; species Nicotiana knightiana. The sequence continues at coordinate 78,177 of ML430011.1, forward strand.
AACATATTGTTAAATGCCCTTTGGGCTAAAAACGCAGGAGCTACCTATCAACGCCTAGTAAATAGAATGTTCGAAGAACAGATAGGTAAGTCAATGGAAGTATACATTGATGACATGCTAGTTAAGTCCCTGCGCACAGAGGACTATTTGACACATTTGCAGGAAACGTTCAAGATATTAAGGAAATACAACATGAAGCTCAACCCCGAGAAATGTGCTTTCGGGGTCGGTTCGGGCAAATTCCTTGGCTTCATGGTTTCGAATCGAGAGATCAAGATCAACCCCGATAAAATCAAGGCTATCGAAGACATCACTGTCGTGGACAGCGTTAAATCCGTACAAAGGCTGACGGGGTGGATAACTTCCTTAGGTCGATTCATCTCGAGTTCGTCAGATCAGAGCCACATGTTCTTCTCTCTACTAAAAAAGAAGAACGATTTCGCCTGGACCCCGAAATGCCAACAGGCATTAGAAGAATTGAAATGATACCTCTCGAGCCCACCATTGCTTCATCTCCAAAAGCAGATGAAAAACTCTACTTATATATGGCAGTCTCGAAAATTGCGATAAGTGGGTCCTAGTTCGAGAAGAGCAAGGTACGCAATTTCCTGTTTGTTACGTAAGTCGAACTTTAGGTGAAGCACAAAATAGATATCCACACTTAAAAAAATTGGCACTTGCTCTAATAAGCGCCTCTAGGAAGCTAAAAACATATTTTCAATGTCACCTCATATGTGTATTAACCACTTACCCACTTCATAATGGTTTGCATAAGCCCGAACTGTTGGGCCTGTTGGCCGAATGGTCCGTCTAAATCAGTGGGTACGATATCTAATATCAACCCCGAACAGCCATCAAGTCTCAAATTTTGGCAGACTTCGTGGCCGACTTCACGCCAACCCTCATACTTGAATTTCAAAAGTAGCTTCTTTTGAAATCAGGTACATCATGGGGGGTGTGGACCCTTTCACAAACGACGCCTCAAATGTGAAGGGGTCCGGGCTAGGCATCGTTTTGAAGCCGTCCACGGGAAATACTATTAGACAATCCATCAAAACTTCTAAGTTGACTAACAATGAGGCCGAGTACGAGGACATAATTGCAGGACTCGAGCTAGTTAAAAGCTTGGGAGCAGAAGTCATCGAAGCTAGGTGCGACTCCCTGCTGGTAGTAAACCAAATAAACAAAACTTTCGAGGTTCGAGAGGATAGAATGCAAAGGTGGTTGGATAAGTTGCAGGTAACTTTACACCGTTTTAAAGAATGGACTTTGCAGCATGTACCCCGAGAGCAGAACAGTGAAGTCGATGCCCTTACAAATTGGGATCATCAGTCGAGGATAAAGAAATCGGCTCGGAGACTGTCGTTCAACTCTTAAAATCTATAATCGAGGAAGGTCACACTGATATAAACTCCACGAGCTTAACTTGGGACTGGAGGAATAAATACATCGAGTATTTGAAAAACGGAAATATCCCATCGAACCCTAAAGAATCGAGGGCTCTACGAACAAAGGTTGCTCGATTCACATTGGCTGAGGATGAAACATTGTACAGAAAGACGTTCGACGAACCATTAGCAGTATGCTTGGGACCAAGGGACACCGATTATGTCCTACGATAAGTTCACGAAGGTACTTGTGGGAACCATTCTGGTGCCAAATCACTAGTTCACAAAATCATCAGAGCAGGATACTATTGCGATAGTATGGAAAAGGACACTAAGGAGTTTGTTCGAAAATGTGATAAGTGTCAAAGGTATGCACCAATGGTCCATCAGCCGGGAGAACAACATCATTCGGTCCCATCCCTATGGCCATTCATGAAATGGGGGATGGATATCGTCGGCCCTCTGTCGTCGGCCCCAGGTAAAAATAAATTCATTTTTTTATAACTGACTATTTCTTTAAATGGGTTGAAGCACATGCCTTCGAGAAAGTCAGAGAAAAAGAAGTTGTAGACTTCATCTGGGATCACATCATATGCCGATTCGGGATACCTGCCGAGATTGTATGCGACAACGGAAAGCAATTCATTGGCATCAAGGTAACAAAGTTTCTCGAAGATCACAAAATAAAGAGAATCTTATCGACACCATATCACCCTAGAGGAAATGAGCAAGCCAAATCGATGAACAAAACCATCATTCAGAATATGAAGAAAAGGTTAAACGACGCCAAGGGAAAATGGAGAGAAATTCTACCTGAAGTCCTTTGGGAATATCGAACGACATCGAAGTCCAGCATGGGGGAAACCCCATTCTCCTTAGTATACGGCTCTGAAGCCTTGATCCCAGTCAAAGTCAGGGAACCCAGCGCCAGATTTTGACACACAACAGAAGAATCAAATCACGAGGTTATGATTACTAGCCTCGAACTATTGGATGAAAGATGAGAAGCCGCCCTCGTCCGAATGGCCACGCAAAAACAACGCATTGAAAGGTATTATAATCGAAGGACCAACCTTCGCCACTTCAGAATCGGGGACTTAGTACTAAGGAAAGTCACCATCAACATTCGAGACCCTAATGAAGGAAAACTTGGCCCGAATTGGGAAGGACCCTATCAAGTCCTCGACATCATCGGCAAGGGATCTTACAAGCTAGGCACGATAAACTATGAGCAACTACCAAATAATTGGAACATCTCACTACTCAAGCGATAGTATTTCTAAGGTATGACCTTCTCTTTTTTCATTTACATTTTACACTAACTTATTTTCAGGTGTTCGGGCAAAAATATCGAAGTTCTCAGCAAGCAGGAAGATATTAGGACCTTAAAGCACGCGTTGCACTCTTTTTCCCTTCGACTGGTATTTATCGCAAATGGGTTTTTCCGGCAAGATTTTTAACGAGGCAACCATCGTCGTGCTGACTTAGAGTATCTGCGGTCTCCTTACAATCAACCTCGAATACTGGGGGCATCACCCTCGGATGTTTTATTTTCAAGGAAAATACTTCATGTCAAAATGGCCTCGATGGGAAAACTTTGTAATGGACAAAACGGTGGAATGAACCGTGTCCGTATAGATTAATAGGGCCCCGATGGCAAAACATGTGTGCATGTATGAACTATTCAAAGAAGTACATTTCCTTATCAGATATCTTGTGACTCAATGAAAATTCTCTACTTTACAGTCTCCGTACTTATAATTTTTGTAAAATGGCTCAAGGGACAAGTGCAACTACACCTCGAACGATCAACCCCATACTCGGGGACTGTCATCAAAAATCAACATTTTCGAATTATCTAAACTCGAAACCATAAGACCTCAAAGAAGCATCCCTCGATTTATAGGCCAAATCCATCAATCTCAGGGACTAACACTTCGAATATGTTTGAAGTGTTATTGGGAAATAAGCTCAAAAGGCATATCCAAAGGCTACGGCCCAATTAAAGCCGTTCGGAGACGTCCGAATACCGCAATTTAAACATGCCATAGAATTCTTTGAAAACAGGTTAAAAAAGGCTACTCTCAGCAAAATAATCAAAGGGCTTCGATAATATCATCCCTCGAAAAACCTCAAGAGGTATCGAATTATTCAAATTCAAACTTGTGCTAAGGTACAAAAAGCAAAGAGGTTTCGACCAATATTAAACCCTCAAAAAACCCAATGGGTAAAAAATATATGCTAAGGCATAACAATATTTTATAAAGTCTTTAAGACGAAAAAGGGAAAAAGCCATTCTTTTAAGTCCTTATCGGCCTGATTCAAAAAGCCTAAGGTCCAATACACTCATAGTTCGGGAACACGTTCCCATTCAATTCGAACCTAAGGGTTCCACTACTTCGAGCTCGAATAAAAATTCACTCGACTATAGTTCGAGGATTCATTATTACTCAATACAAACCTAAGGGTTCTATACTTCAAGTTCGAGTTTTACTCGAACTCGACTATACAAGGAGTTTAATTATGACTTCGATCAGGTCACCCAAAATCGAAGTCTCAAACATATTATTCAAGACATAAAAGTGTGCTAAAATTTTACAAGGCACAAAGCAAGTTTGAAGACAAAATTTAAGAAGGAGCTCAGAAAAGAAATATTTTTATATTTATACTTGAACAAAAAATATGTACAAAAGACCGACAAAGAAAAGGAAAAATGCAAGTCCTTACAATGCTCGAGGGCGATTTCTCCGTCGGGGGCAGCTTCTTCTTCAGGCCCCTCACCATTATCCGACCCGCCTTGGATGCCTTCATCATCATCATCATCATCATCATCGGAGGAGGAGGCAAGCAGCCTGGCATCATCTTCATGCACTGAGCTCGAAGGTCTCCCTTAGAGATTGGTGTTTGGCAAGGTTGAAAGTCCACTGAGCTCGATCAAGGGCCTCCCTTAACTGTGCTTGAGCGGCCTCGACATCATCCAGATACATGGACACCGATTTATTGGCCGCCATCTTTGCCTTTTTCGGCCTTAATTTGGGCCTTAGCAAGTTCGACCTCAAGCTCCTCGATCCTTTTGGCCTGAGCCGAGCTCTTCTCCCTAGCACTGCGAAGTTGAACTTTGGCCGATGACAGTTGGGTCAAGGCAGCCTCTTTCTCCGCAGCAAGGCGGTCCATTCTTTCTTTCCACCAATGACAGTCAACTTTAACTTAATCGACTTCTCCCCGGAACAGCTCGATCTTCTCAATTTTTTGCTGCACCTAAGACATCGAAATGTTAGCCTCCACCCTTGGATCGAGTCCGTATTTTTCAAAAGGACAGTTACCTGCTCATTCAGCTCGGCCTCCTTCTTACGAGCCTTGGCCAATTCTACTCGAAGGTCCCTGAGCTCTTCATCCTTTTGCCCCAAATGAGCTTGAGAGAATTTCTCTCCTCCAAAGTCTTCTGGAGCTCGACCTCACATTGATCAGATCGGCCCGAGACTTGGAAAAAGCCTATATGAGAAGAAAATAGGTTAGACTGAAGGAAGGAAAAGGAAAAGAGAATTACAACAATTAATAATTACTCGAGATATAAGACGATTGGCCTCTTCAAAGAGGGTGGATGCATCTTTAAGGTCAGAGTCATCATCGACCCCGGTAAAGAAATTCCGAAAGGGATCCTCTTCACTAGGGACTCCGCCTATGTCGGGGGTCCTCATGGACCGAGCCTCTCTTATCGCTTCCTCGGAGTAAGCCGATAGAGAAGGCGAATGACCTGTTGTCACTGCCCGAGCGAGTCACTCGGGGCGCTCTGATCGGCTCTCGGGTCTCAGAACCGGCCCCCTCCGTTATGTTTGTTGATGGTCGAGGGACAATCTCGACCTCAGGCGACTCGGGGTCTTCACCCGATCTTTTCTTTGAAGCCTCCTCATCATAAGGCTGGATCTCGAAAACCGCCTCTGGTTTTGAGATTTGGCGGCCTTGACAGTCTTCCTGGGTCGAGTCACCAACGCCGAGGCGTCACCTTCTTCTTCTTCTTCTTCTTCTTCTTCTTCTTCTTCTTCTTCTTATTCTTCTTCTTCTTCTTCTTCTTCTTCTTCTTATCTCAAACTTTGGACCGAGTCCATGGTGAGAGCAATGACCTTCTGTCTGGTCCTTCGAGCTTTGGGTTTGGGGTCCTCAGAGAACGAGACCCCCTCCCTCTTCTTGTCTTTCCCCGGTTTCAGAACCGAGGACTGGGCCTTTTCCTTGCCGCTCGGAGGCCTCAAAATCGCGTCCTTATTCAGGCCTGAACAAGAGGAAACTTGGTAAGAAAAAACAGTATGATTGAAACCTCGGAAATAAGGAAGAAAATCTCGCCGCGATTCTTTGCCTCCAACTTGCCCTTTGCCAAGTCACGCCAACAACGCTCGGCATGAGAGGAAGTCGAGGCCAACTTTCGAACCCAGTCCTCGAGGTCAGGGACCGCTCGAGTCATCCAGGAAACTGCTGCATGACAAACGAAGATGTTAGATAAAGCAAAAATAGGAACATAGAAATTGATGAGTAAAAAGTTACTTACGCTCGGGGTTCCACTTCTCGGGGAATGGCATTTCTTTCTTTGGGATGAGGTCACAGGTCCTCACCCGAACAAATTCGGCTCATCCAATCCCGGTCCTTGACCTCGTCAATACTCGAGACCAAAGCCTTGGTAGCTCGGCGTTGATTCTTGATCAACCCTCGAAAGAGTCGGGGTCGATATAGTCTCATAAGATGGTTGAGGGTGAACGACAGCCCCTCGATTTTGCTGGAGAAGAACCGGAGCATGATTACGATGCGCCAGAAAGAGTGGTGAACTTGGCCGAGGGTCACCTAGTACCTCTTGCAGAAATCAACGATGACTGGGTCGAGGGGACCCAATGTGAAGGGGTAAGTGTAAACACTTAGAAACCCCTCCACGTGGGTGGTAATACTCTCTTCAGGGGCAGGGATCTGTACAACTACTTCATCCCCTCAGTTGCAATCCATTTTTACCACCTCGAGGTGTCCCGCCTTTATTGAGCAGATGTATCTCGACACGTGCTCGCATCGGTCAACGACCAATGGGGGGTTCTCAACTTTAAAATCGAACTTCAGAATGCACGGGCCGGGAACATACTCGCTAGGTTGCGGTTCCACCGTCGTTTTTTCACCGGACGACTGGGAAGAAGAGGAGGGGGCTTTCTCCTTTTGCGGAACGGTTTCGGAAGTTTTCGCCATTGATTCAAGTAGAAGGAGGTGAAAAGAGTTGAAATTTGGTGGTTTGGAACTAGTAAGGTCGGCTCAAGGAGTGATGAAAGGGAGGATATGGAAAGAGTTTAAAACTTGGGAGAATTGATGAAGATGAAAGTAAAAGTTTTGATTCAACAAAAAGAGTCCATATTTATAGAACTACGGTGACGGTTCGATGGTGCTAGTGGCCGACTGCCCACTGACGCACATTAATGATTTGGTGAACTGTACCGACAGGACGTTTCGGTCTCCTCCATCGCTTACGTCACAGGGATGACATTACTGTTTATCGAGGTCATAAGAATATCGAGGCTCAAGTCGTTTCTTATCATTTTATTCTAAGAAACGAGGGGACTATCTGTGTACGGTAGAAATCGGGGCTACCCGATTTCGCTATATGGTCGAGATATGAATGTTACGTCAAAGAACTAGGACACCGAGTCCGAAATTAAAGCCTTTTTCAGATCGAGGTCGACATCAATCGAGGCCAGAAAGAGACAGACTCTGAGTAATATCGGCATAGCTTTATAACGGAAAGAGCGAGATATCCGCGATTGGTCGAGGATCATGGCATGAATCACGGAATGAATCAAATTTGTGGCGGTTAATCAACTGTAAATATGATTTCCTACCATAATTAGAAGTGTACCTTAATTAGGACTCATTTACTATATAAAGGGGAACTTTATTCATTTGTAACCACGGTATCTTACTGAGAAAAATATATACAATCGTTTCTTTCTTGCTATTCATTTAACTTGCTGTTCATCTGAGTTATTTTGTTCTCTACTGTTCTTACTATATCACCTCGAGACTACTTCAATTCGAGGTCGAGGTTTTTTGCTTACACACTGATTTGATTTATTTTACAGTCTAATTCATCTATTTATTTTCTCGTTTATCAATTGGTGTTGGATGAAATCACATATCCTTAAAACCACAATATAAGTTTAATTGTTATCAAATTTTAGAGTAAACAACTTATAAGCTGAAAAATCATAAGTTAGCGATGACCAACTTATGACTTATAGCTGATTTCAAACTTATCCCGTAAATAAACCTGGTTCAAACAGTAAATAACGTTTCATTTGTTTGAGTAAAATCCCAAGCAGTGTCAACGAGATATGAATTGGGGTGCTTTGTTATAAGGTATTCATGGAACAAGAAAGCATGATTATCCCCATAGTTTTATTTACTGGCGGAGATCTGAAGACAAGTCTACTTTCATTGTGGTTCATAAACCCAAACATTCTCTACTCATAGCACCAAAATGATTTATACATCATATCTCAACTTTATAAGTGCCAAATAATTTCGGCAGCATAGTTCTAATTCCTCATTATGAAGTAAAATTCTGTAGATGCACCATGAAGCCAGATGCAGAGACTGAAATAACTGCAATTAATGTTCAAGCTCACCCAACTACATGCTCATGCAGGTAAAAAGATTACCCAAATATAAAGGCAAAATATATGGTTTACCCATCAACTTTACATCGAAATTGCTGTTACACACTTCTCTTTCACGGAAAACCTTTTACACACCCAATCTTTAAAAAATGTGTCTAAGACACCACTTCTGTGCTTGACCAATTTTTCAGATAACATGAAAGTGACACCCTAATAGGATCGTGAAACGTGTCATTGACTTTAAAAGTGAAAAAAATATTTAAAATTAAAATTAAAACTCATCTTCTTTATCTTTCCATTTTCTATCTTAAGCACCATTGTTGCTACCACCATGGTTGTCTGTGAGAAAGTTTTCAACAACACCAAAATTCAATCATACAAGGTGTGTAAAATGTTTCCCATGAAAAAGAAGTTTGTAACAAAATCTCGTTGCAAGGTTGATGGGTAAACTACATATTTTGCCACAATATAAAAAACAAAGATCACAATGTGACTTTTGATAAAACAATAGCACCCTTACAGGGACCTTGTTTATTTCCCATAACACTCTGCAACAACATGTACATGCATATCAAGTCTCCTATTCCCCTTTTTAGTAAAACAAGTTACTTTTAGTACTTTTTCCATTGGCAGAAATAAAAACAAAAATTATTACTCCATAAGTGACGGTGTTTAACTAGACACGGAGCTTAAGAAATAAACAAAGATTTTTAAAACGTATGATCTAAAGGATGCCATAGACAATTTTGTAGCTATAAAATTATATCAGCAAGGGTTAAATGAGAAGTTTAAAGTTAAATTATTCTCAAATATATAAAAACATCATTCTTTTTTGGACAAACTAAAAAAAAAGTATTGATTCATACAAAATGGGACAGAGGGAGTATTAAATAAGTAATGGTAAGAAAATTTTGATCAAGTCATTGGACCTCAAAAGATGCCCCCTGTAATGAAACAGACAAACCGAAAACCTGCTGTGGATTTCTCCGGCAAAATATAAAAGGATCAATGACTAGTGGAAATTAGCTAGTTCTTTGAATAATACAAATGAAAACTACAGCAGAACCTGTCGCAAGCAAATTTCTGAAAAAGAGTACATATTACCAGCAAAAATCACTTATGTGAAAACAGTAAATATCAAGCTCGTTTGCCAGTTCTAGGTGAAGACTTTGGGGCGAGTTCCCATCGGCCCTTTGCACGTCTTCGCTTAATAACAGCTCTGCCACTGGTGGTGCTCATACGCTTGCGAAAACCATGAGTCCGAGCCAATGACTTCCTTGATCTATTCCTCTTAGTTTGACAAAGAGCATACTTCTTTGCCCTCACCACCAGCCCACGCCTTTTTGTGGTGCTCACTCCAATGTTTGAATTGAAACCAAATCCAAGTGATGAACCTAAGCCAGAAGTTAACTATTAAGTTTGCACTACTCACAATGCCAATTTTATACAAAATTTTGACCAGAACTACTTTCATAAAACACGCATTTGCGACTAATGCAAATGCGGCTATGAAAAGGGCAAAGTGACTAGAGTGCTGCATACTGCACGGGTTTCTCATAAGATCGACCATAAGGATATTAAAGGACGAAAATAATGACGCATATTTAGCTGATTAGATCACAAGATAAAAGTTCAAGAAACTTAAGTGGAAAAAGGGTTCATTACATACCTAATGCTAGGAAATTTCAACACAGTGTTAACCTGCATATATTTATCACATTCCCGAATGTGAATGCCTTTTGGACCTTACTATTTTCCTCTCTCGGAGTTTTATGGTTCAATTATTTTATAATCTACCTTTTAACAAACCGAGCTTGACCATAAAACTTAACAGTACGGCTCAATATTTTCAATAGCATTCCAATTTCAAACCTAAAACGTCCATAATAGACACTATCAATGAACTGTAGAACTTTGAACAAAGGAAGAAACTAAATGGACCATGGTTTAATTTCATATCTGTTGCTAGGAAACATCAACATAGAATGTTAACCTGGATATATTTATCATGTTCCCCCCATGTATATGCCTTTCAGCCGTTAAGGTTTTCTTGTTCAAAGTTTCACGGTTCAATTGTTCTATAATCTAGCTTTAACCAATGGATTTTGATCATAGAACCAGCAGTAAAATTCAATGTTTTCAATAGCACGCCAATGTTAGACTAAACTATCCAAAATTGACACTCCAATGTGAATTATGTGGAACACTAAACATCACAATCAAGAACTGCAACGTACTCTTTTTCTCTCCTTTTTGGTCAAGCATTAGTATAATACCTTCAAATCTATACGTGGATATAATCCAACAGTACTAGGATAAAATATCCTTCTTTAACCATAATCAATGCAGTTATTGGTAGTTACAATGTACCCACAAGAAGCAATTTGTTTTTACAACAGTAGTGTCTAGGCTAGCTTACGCGCACCTCGACTATTCTGCTGAGTACCAAGTACCTCCCACTAGAAAAGGTAACGAATAACTTTATCCACTAAGGCTTAGATAGATGGAAATCACCGCGGGGTGTACTATTTTTATATATAACAAACCATGGCATTAGCAATACCATGACTTTTAATATATGGATAAGCATGTATAAAGACAGAACTGCCCTTTCAAAACCTTTAATATGCCAAACCAAACAGTGGATAAGAAATAATCCCAGCATAACTAATATACTCTATTCAATACACTCTACCAAACATTAGGGGTCGTTTGGTTGAGAAACAAGTTATCCTGGGATAGTTATTCCACCCTCCATAGAAACACTATAACAAGATTTTATCTCAACCAAACGTGGGATAAACTCATCTCAAATTTAATCTCGGGATTAATTATTCCTTATCTGTCGTACCAAACGAGCCCTTAGTATTTTTTGCCTCCCCTAGAATTAAATTTGAAACCTCATTGTTCTCCTCCCACTTCATTACTAGGCTACACTGTTAAGTAATTATAATGTATCCACACGAAGTAATTTAAAGAAACATCAACACATTATCAATCCAATCGACAACTGAAATCTCCAATCTCCACAAGACCCAATTCAGCAATAATTAATTTCTCTTTTGACATCAAAATTGTGCATAAAATTAAAAAATGATTGAAAAGTTATAGGACTTACCGGAGAAAGAAGAAGAAGCAGATAGGGATGAAAGTGCAGAAGAAGGAACGAAAGAGCAGTGAAGCAACCCAGAACGAGTTAATCCCTTAGAAGCACAAGGTGCCATTTTCAAAGATGCGGAGCTCGTTCTTGAAGAACCAGCGAGTAGAGAAAGTGAGGCTGATGGCACATGCCTTCCTATTCCTGAACAAACCATTGACAAAGAAGCCATTCTTTTTCTCTCTTTCTAAAACTTTCTATTCTATCTATCTACAAGCTACTTATGGGGTTTTAACGCCTTATCTGCAGAGAGGAGGATAACGGGTTAAATTATATATTCACCTCTTTTGCAATTCACACCCTAATCTTTGCTTTTTTCCTCTTTGGTTCTTTTCTTTTCTTTAGGCAAATACCACTAAGCAGAGTGCTTAGTGACTAATTTTATAAATAATTAAAGTAAAAATAAACTCAAGTCTTACAAACTCAAAGTAATTAGAACTTGCAAATAAAAAAGCCTAAAATCAAGTTTGAAATATTTGTATACGGCCGAAATCGGAGGAGTCCGATTTTGAGGTCTCTTTTGCGCCGAGCCCGAGCTCGAAGAATTCGAAGTGAAGATTGAATCTGATCCCAGAATGTACACTTCGGGAGAGCACATCGAAGGCCCATCACGGTCTACCTCGAAGCTGTACGAATAGTATTCTTTGTCATAATTAGAAATGTACCATATTAGGGTTTTCCCCTCCTATATAAAGGGGACGCCAATCATTTGTAAAAACACAATTTGACTGCAATAGAACATTCTACTCTGCTCTTCTTGTTTAACGTACTCAACATTATTCCTCAGCTTTATTGTTCTTCATTTATTGTTCATCATTTACTGTTCATAATTTACTGCCAAAGACGAGACCCCCGAGGTTACTGAGCTCGAGGCCCCCAGTTCTGTGACAACATTGATTTGGCTATAACATTCTTCTTACTTAAGCTTATCATTTCTTGATTATTAACTAGTATTAGAATAAAATAACATATTTTTAGAACCACAAATCAAATATAATTGTTAATACCATTTTTCGAGGTAAACAGTTTGGCGCCCACCGTGGGGCTAAAGATAATAGTGATTACTTTTGTGCTAGTTTTCTGATAACACAAGTTATTCTTCACACTTTTTCTTGTCCAAATATTCTTTGATTTCAGGTCAAAATATGCCTAACACATCAAACGCATCCGAGCACGGAAACAACAGCGTTGGATTCCTTGGAGAAAGCAGTGCGACAGCTTCAGGGGCCGGTGTACCACCGCTCAACCCTGGGGGAGCACCAGCTCCTATCCCAGACAACGTTGGTTCTCATGTTGTTGTGCACGTCGATTTGGGCACTGATATGGAAGGGAGCATACGTGGAGGGGTCTAACCCGATGCACAAAGAATGCAGGCTCGAGTTATTAAAGATGTTGCAAGAACAACAAGTTGTTATTGCTCAGTTATATAGTTAGCAAAAGACTCCGAGCACAGCAGGACAGGAAGCAGCTCCCCAGGTTGAGCCAACACCAGAAGGATCGAGCAATAATGGGTCATGAACGGACCCTACTATCATGAGAATGCTCGAGGAGCTCACCAAGAGAATCGAGTCAGGAGAAAAGAAGATAGAGGACAACGATAAAAAAATAGAAACCTACAACTCGAGAGTCGACCAGATCCCAGGAGCACCTCCGATTTTGAAGGGAGTGGATTCGAAAAAGTTTGTGCAGAAACCATTTCCGTCAAGTGTGGCTTCGAAGCCCATTCCGAAGAAGTTCAGGATGCCCGATATCCCAAAATACAATGGGACCACATATTCGAACGAGCATATCACCACATATACTTGTGGTATAAAAGGAAATGACTTAAAGGACGACGAGATCGAGTCTGTCCTGTTGAAGAAATTTGGAGAAACACTGTCCAAGGGGGCCATGATGTGGTATCATAATCTCCCCCCAAATTTAATAGATTCGTTTGACATATTGGCAGACTCATTTGTAAAGGCACATGTTGGTGACATAAAAGTCGCTACGAGGAATTCCGATGTGTTCAAAATCAAACAAAGAGATAACGAGATGTTAAGGGAGTTTGTATCCCGTTTCTAGATGGAGCGAATGGAACTACCACCAGTCTCTGATGACTGGGTAGTGCAAGCCTTCACCCAAGGACTAAATGAACGAAGCTCTATAGCTTCGAGGCGGCTGAAACAAAACCTGATCGAGTATCCCGCCGTAACTTGGGCGGATGTGCATAACAGGTACCAGTCGAAAATTAGGGTCGAGGAAGACCAATTGAGAGCCCCCTCGGGATCAGTGTATCCTACCAGGCTACTAGCAAAGGAGTCAAGAAATACAGAAAGGGAGCCAAGGCCGAATAAGGATAGATACCAACCCTATGTCGAAGACCGAAGAAACACTTCGAGGCGTAATATACCTCGAAATGATCGAATGGCGGATCGAGGCCAAAGGTCCCGGGGACTCATGAGCAAAATCGGGTTCACATGCACTCAGGACCGTTGGAGGCACCCCGATTGTCAGAGTACAGCTTCAACATCGATGCCTCAGACATCATATCGGCCATAGGCAAGATTAGAGATACCAGGTGGCCCAAGCCCATGCAGTCAGATCCTTCCCCAGAGGAACCCCAACTTAATGTGCAAATACCATGGCACTCACGGTCATAGGACCGAAGATTACAGACAGCTTCGTGAGGAGGTAGCCTGATTTTTCAATGAAGGTCATCTTCGAGAGTTCCTCAGCGACCGAGTCAAGAATCATTTTCAAGAGAGAGATGCAAATAGGAAGAACGAACATGAGGAGCTGCAGCATGTCATTCATATGATCATCGGAGGAGTCGATGTCCATAGGGACCCATATTCAAACGAACAAAGTATTGAAGCGATATCGGGACTACATTCCCGAGGACACCCTCACATTCAGCGAGGAAGACATCGAGGCCTTATCTCAGCCTCATAACGATGCACTGGTAATCTCTATCATTTTAAATAAAATTCAAGTTAAATGTGTGCTCGTGGATCCAGGTAGTTCGACCAATATAATCAGGTCGAGAGTCGTGGAGCAGCTCGGGCTGCTCGACCAAATCATACCCGCCTCTCGAGTCCTGAATGGATTCAATATGGCGAGTGAAACAACGAAGGGGGAAATCATCCTCCCAGTCAACGTGGCAGGAACAATACAAGACACCAAGTTTCATGTCATCGAAGGTGACATGAGGTACAATGCCTTACTTGGAAGGCCATGGATACATAGCATGAGGGCAGTGCCATCAATTCTTCATCAGATGATGAAGTTCCCAACAAAGTATGGAGTAAAAATGGTGTATGGAGATCAGCATGCAGCTAAGGAGATGTTCGCGGTGCACGATTTGGCACCAATATCGAGGCCTTACACCTCAGAGAATTCAAAAGACAAGCAGGTAGCCAAATAGCAACCATAGTCTGTACCCTCGGTTGAACCCGAGGGACATGTGATTGGTGAGCAGGTGGTCGAGAACAAAGAGGAAGATTTCCTCACCCCTCGAACCTTTGTTGCCCCCGAGGAGTCAGATGCAACAAAGTCCACAGTCGATGAGCTCGAGAAAGACGTATTGATCGATCACCTTCCATAACGAAAGGTATACCTGGGAACGGGATTAACCCCCGAGTTCAGGAAAAAACTCATTCAATTTCTTATTGATAACATTGATTGCTTTGCTTGGTCCCATTTAGATATGACATGGATCCCACCGGAGATAACTACCCATCGACTGAGTGTCGACCCCAGGTTCAAACCGGTGAAGCAAAAAAGGAGACCTCAGTCTGAGGTAAAGCATGCATTCATCAAAGATGAGGTAACAAAACTTCTCAAAATAGGATCCATTAGGGAGGTAAAATACCCCGAATGGCTGGCTAATGTAGTGATAGTCCCTAAAAAGGGAAATAAACTAAGAATGTGTGTAGATTACAAAGATTTGAATAAGGCATGCCCTAAAGATTCGTTCCCATTACCCAACATCGATAGTTTGATCGATGCTACGGCCGACCACGAGATCCTTACTTTTGTCGACGCCTACTCCGGGTACAATCAAATTCAAATGAGCCCGGAGGACCAAGAAAAGACTTCGTTCATCACGAAGTATGGAACATATTGCTATAATGTAATGCCCTTCGAACTAAAAAATACAGGAGCTACATACTTACGCCTAGTTAATAAGATGTTTGAACATCAAATAGGCAAGTCTATGAAAGTTTACATTGATGACATGTTAGTTAAGTCCCTGCGCGTAGAGGTCCATTTGAATCATTTACAGGCAATGTTTGATATCCTAAAAAGATACAACATGAAGCTCAACCCCAAGAAATGCGCTTTTGGAGTCGGCTCAGGCAAATTTTTGGAATCGAGATCAACCCCGACAAAATAAAAGCCATCGAGGAGATCACCGTGGTCAACAATGTGAAAGCAGTACAGCGGCTGACCGGGCGGATAGCATCCTCAGGACGATTCATCTCGAGGTCATCGGATCAGAGTCTTCACTTTTTCTCCCTTCTCAAGACGTAAACCAACTTCGAGTGGACTCCAGAATGCCAACAGGCCATGGAAGAATTAAAACGATATCTCTCGAGTCCACCTTTTCTCCATACACCGAAGGAGGATGAAACATTATACTTGTATTTGGACGTGTCCGAAGTTGCGGTAAGTGGCGTGTTGGTTCGAGAAGAACAAGGTAAGCAATTCCCTGTTTATTACATAAGTCGGACCCTGAGAGATGCTAAAACTAGGTATCCGCACTTAGAAAAATTAGCTCTTGCATTAGTAAGTGCATCTAGGAAGTTGAAACCATACTTTCAATGTCATCCTATATGTGTGTTAACTACATATCCACTTTGAAACATCTTGCATAAGCATGAATTATCTGGACGATTGGCCAAATGGGCCATCGAACTTAGAGGGTACGATATCAAATATCAACCTCGAACGGCTATCAAGTCTCAAATTTTGGCAGATTTCGTGGCTGATTTTACGCCTACCCTCATGCCCGAAGTAGAAAAAGAACTCTTGCTAAAAACGGGCACATCATCGGGAGTATGGACCCTCTTCACTGACGGTGCCTCGAATGTGAAAGGGTCCAGGCTCGGTGTAGTTCTAAAACTGCCTACGAGCGGCATAATTAGACAATCTATAAAACTTCAAAGTTGACTAACAATGAGGCCGAGTATGAGGCCATGATTGCAGGTCTCGAATTAGCCAAAGCCTAGGAGTAGAGGTCATCGAAGCAAAATGTGACTCTCTTCTGGTTGTAAACCAAGTAAGTGGGAGCTTCGAGGTTCGAGAAGATAGGATGCAAAGATACTTAGACAAGCTTCAAGTGACATTGCATATCTTCAAAGAGTGGACCCTGGTTCACATACCTCGAGAACAGAACATCGAGGTCGATGCACTCGCGAACTTGGGTTCGTCTGTTGAAGAATATGACATATTCCCGGGGACTGTCGTACAACTATCAAAATCGGTGATCGAAGAAAGCCATGCTGAAATCAACTCAACGAGTCTAACATGGGATTGGAGAAACAAGTACATCGACTACTTAAAACATGGGAAGCTTCCCACAGACCTAAAAGAATCGAGGGCCCTTCGAGCCAAAGCAACCCGATTTTCACTCGATGAGAATGGAACATTGTATAGGAGGACCTTCGACTGACCACTAGCAGTATGCTTGGGACCGGGAGACACCGACTATGTGCTACAAGAAATCTACGAAGGCACTAGTGGCAACCACTCTGGTGCCGACTCCTTAGTTCGAAAGGTAATCAGAGCAGGGTATTACTGGGATAGCATGGAAAATGACACCAAAGAGTTCGTTCGAGGATGTGACAAATGCCAAATATTTGCACCGATGATTCATCAACCCGGTGAACAACTACACTCAGTCCTATCCCCTTGGCCATTCAAGAAATGAGGGATGGACATCGTCGGTCCCCTACCAATGGCGCCAGGTAAAGCTAGATTTATCTTATTTATGACTGACTACTTCTCAAAATGGGTAGAAGCCCAGGCCTTCGAGTAGATAAGAGAAAAATAAGTCATCGACTTCATATGGGACCACATCATATGCCGATTCGGGATCCCCTTCGAGATTACATGTGATAATGGAAAGCAGTTCATCGGCAGCAAGGTGACGAAATTACTCGAGGATCATAAAATCAAAAGGATCCTATCGACACCTTACCACTCAAGTGAAAATGGTCAAGCCGAGTCCACAAACAAAACTATCATTCAAAACTTAAAGAAGAGGTTCGAGAATGCGAAGGGGAAGTGGAGAGAAGTGCTTCCCGAAGTACTATGGGCATATCGAACAACTTCAAAGTCGAGCACAGGGGAGACCCCATTCTCTTTGGTATATGGGTCCGAGGCATTGATAACAGTTGAAGTAGGGGAACCGAGCGTCAGATTTCAGCATGCCACCAAGGACTCAAACAACGAGGCCATGAACACCTCCTTCGAGCTACTAGATGAAAAGCGCGAGGCCGCGCTGGTTCGAATGGCCACTCAAAAACAAAGGATCGAAAGGTACTACAACAGAAGAACGAACCTCCGCTACTTCGGAGTCGGGGACTTAGTTCTAAGGAAAGTCACCCTCAACACTCGAAACTCAAATGAAGGGAAGTTAGGCCCTAGTTGGGAAGGATCGTACCGTGTCCTCGGGGTAGTAGGAAAAGGATCCTACAAGCTTAGCACTATGGAAGGAGAGCAGCTGCCAAGCAATTGGAACATATCACTGCTCAACGCTATTATTGCTAAGGTATAACCTTCTCCTTTTTCAAATTGTATTTCATACTAACTCCTTACAGGTGTTCGATTGGAGATATCGAAGCACCCTTCAACTCGAAGACCTTGGGTTTTAAAGCATCTGTTGCACTCTTTTTCCCTTAGATTGGGTTTTATCCCAAATGGTTTTTACCGACAAGGTTTTTAACGAGGCAACACCTGTATGCTACCTAAGGAAAACTCAACAAGTATTCAAGGCTTCTTTTCTATCAACCTCGAATACTGGGGGGTATCACCCTTGGAGATTACCTTTTCGAAGAAATCAAGTCATGTCGAAGAGGGCCTTGATAGGAGAATGTTGTAATGGGCCAAATGGTCGAATGAACCGTATCCGTGTAGAATAAGTCGAGGCCCCGATGGAAAAAGCATGTACGCATGTATCAATCATTTGAAGAAAAATTCATATTATATCAAAACACTTTGTGCCTCAAAGAAGTCTGCTATTTTCATTAAACGACTCAAGGGACAAATACACCCGAACACTCGGGGACTGTCTTCGACAGTCAACTTATCGAGTCATCAAAAACTCGAACTCATATGACCTCAATGAGGCAGAATCGAACTCATAAGACCTCAATGAGGCAAATTCAAGCTTACAAGACCTCAATGAGGCATACTCAAACTTATAAGACCTCAATGAGGCATATCCGAACTTATAAGGCCTTAAAAAAGGCATCCCCCCGATATTAAGGCCAAGGCTATATACTCGAACTTATAAGACCCCTAAAAAGGCATACCCTCGATATTAAGGCCGAGGCCATCTCACTCAGGGACTAAAGGCTACGACCAAATATAAATACTACGGTCATATGAAAAGGCTACGGTCGAAATAATGCGGCTCAGAGACGTCCGACTTACACCATAAAACTAAAACCCTTCAAATACTTAGAAAAATTTGGTTAAATCAGGCTACCCTCGACATAAGCAAATGGGCTTCGATAATATCAGCTCCGAACAATGTAAAGGCTTCGAGAAAATCAGCCTTCGAGAGAACCTCACGAGGTACTCAATTATCGTCGCACATCGACTTGTAATCGAGGTTCCTATCAATCGAACCGTCAAAAATTCGGACGGATATAAAAACATGCCAAGGAATAACAAAATTTTTAAAAGTCTTTAGCCAGAATGGGGGAAAATTGTAGCCATTTTAGAGGTCGAATTGACCCAATCTAAAAAGAGCCTAAGGGCCGATATGTAAGAGCCTAAGGGCCAATATAAAGAGCCTAAGGGCCAACTTAAAAAGAGCCTAAGGTCCAACCTAAAGAGCCTAAGGGACAATCTAAAGAGCCTAAGGGCCAACTTAAGAAGAGCCTAACGCCGATGTGTTAAAAGAGCCTAAGGGTCGATACTTAAAGAGCTTAAAGGACGAATAACTCTGTGCTCGAGACCTCACCTAAGTTCGGACTCGAAAATCCTGAGCTAAAGCTTAAGCTCGAAAATCGGACCCTGAGTGGCCGCCTATTATCGATCGTTGAGCAAACACGAAACCTAAGGGTTTTATATTCTAAGCCAAAAACATCGGACTGATCCTCAACAACGTCAAATCTCAAAAGCAAAGACAAAGGCAAAATGGAAATTAACATAAAGACGAAGAGCGAAGATAAAACAAAAAGGTCCTTTTATATATCCAAATGGTGTTCAAAAAAGTAGATTTACAAAGCTCCCACATGAAGCCTTTACACAAAAAAGGAAAATAATAGAAGCCTAATCTTCTGTCGGGGTCACTCGATCGGAGGGAGTTGCCTCAGGAGCTGCACTCTCGATGGTTTGACCCTCAGCACCTTGATCATCATCGGCCTCTTCCCCCTTGGGGACTTCATCTTCGTCTTCACCACTCTCCGAGTCACTAACGAAATCCTCGTCGGGAATGATCAATGCAGCCGATTCTTCTTCTAAGGCCTTCACTTTCTCGATCTCGACAGAAAGATCGAAACCTTTAGCGTGTATATCCTCGAGATCCTGCCTCCGAGATTCCAATCGAGCATGATCAAGGGCACGAGTTAGCCTGAGCTCGGCTTCAGCGGATACTTTATTAGCCCGAGCATTTGCAGCAGCAACATCAGTCCGATACGAGGACATGAACGCATCAACTTCGGACTTGATTTTGGACAACTCGGCAGCCGATTCAGCATGAAGCTCCTTATAACGGTGGCTTTCTCCATTTGCACCTTGAAGTTGGTGCTCAGTTGAGATCAGTTTCTCTCAAAGAGTGTACTTCTCAGAGGCTACCTCATCCATACGCTGCTTCAGTTCGAGGATCTCAGTGTCTTTGACCCTAAGATCCTCCCGAAGTTTCCTCACCAGGTCATCCTTCTGCTAGAGCTGCAAGAATTAAATTGAGACATTAGAACACTAAAATGAGTAATTGTAAAACAAGCCCGCAAAGACTATGTTACCTGCTCGATAAAATCGGCCCGTTCTCGAGATGCCTCCGTCGAATGGGCTCGAAGGTCGCTAAGTTCCCCCTCTTTTCTAACATAGAGGGCCTTAAGGTCATCATGTTCCAATATGAGCTTCCTAAGCTCGTCTTCGCATCGGGCAAGCTCTGCCCGAGACTTGGAGAAAGCCTGATCATAGAGCATCACAGCCTGGTCACAAAGAAAGGAAGTTAGAAAGGCACAGATCAAATCCCAAACATAGTTGTTAAAAGACAATGTATACATGCTTTCAAAGCCTATCAGCCTCTTCGAATATAAATGAGGCGCCGAGGTCGGGGCCCTCTTCAATCCTGGCAAGACATTTCTCGAAGATATCATTCTCCCCGTGGGATGCTCTCGCTTCAGGAGTCTTCATGTCCTGGGCATCCTGTATCTTTCCTTCAGAAAAGGATGGGATTTTTGGAGAGTCACCCATGTCGATCACCCCGAGTGGATCGATCAGGGCCTTCTCCTTCTTTCGATGAGCTTCGGGATTGGTTCCTTCAAGATCTTCGACCGAGTACTTTTCAGCACAAGGTACGTTCTGCTCACTAGCCGGTTCATGGACTGGGCCCAAGCTCCCTTCGAAGATCCTCTCAGCTCGAGATTGTGCCACCTCAGCAGCCTTCGATGCAGTAACCTTTGAAGAACCGGTGCCGCTTCCCTTCCGAGTTACTAATGGGAAGGCATTGCCTTCACCCTCAGTCTCATCTCCTTCTTCGGACTCAACACGAAGACTCGCTGCAACTTCGGGAGACAAAGCCACTGTGTCGGCCTTATACTTTCGAGATTTGGCCTTTTTTGGTTTCGGGGACTCCGCCGGTGTCTCCCTCTTTATCTTCTTATCCTTGGCGGTTTTCGGGGTATCAACTTCGCCAGGTGGGGGCAGCCTCATTGAAATGGCTTCTCTGAGGCCTACATAAGCACAAAAGGTTAAGTGTGCTACCAAGAGATATTTTCACTAAGGAATTCAAAAACGACAGTAATGAAAACTCACCATGGTTTTTGGCCTCCCATCGGCCTTTGGCCAAGTTACGCCAGACGCGCTCAGCATATGTGGATGTGGAATCTAGTTGTCGAACCCAGCCGGGAGGTCCTTGACCACACCGGGGTACCACTCAACAACTGCATCATCGAAAGGGAGTTAGTTAAAAAAAACATTCGACTAACGAAACATGTTCGAGGAGTCAGCACTTACGGTTCATATTCCATCCCTCGGGGAAGGGCATCTTCTCAGCAGGAATCAGGTTAGAGGTTCTGACTCGAACGAAGTGGCTTATCCACCCTCGGTCCTTATCTTCATCGATGCTAGTGAAGAAAGACTTTGAAGATCGATGTTGCAGTTTAATCAGGCCACCTTGATAGAAACGAGGATTGTATAGTCTAATCAGATGATCGAGGGTGAAAGGCATCCCCTCGACCATATTTGAAAAATGCCTGATTAGGTAAACGATTCGCCAAAAGGAGGGATAGATTTGGCCGAGCGTCACCTGATATTTTCTACAGAAATCGAGGATCATTGGATCTATCGGTGGTAAGGAGATTTATACGGGACTTAAGGTGAATAGGTATGTGTATACGCTGAGAAAACCAGCTTTGTGAGTGGTTATGTCCTCTTCGGGTGAAGGGATCTTCACTTGTATCGCATCCCCCCAATGGCAATCAACCTTCACCTTTCCAGTTTCGATTATCAGACTATTATATCGAGACATGGGTTCACATCGTCCCGCAACCGAGGAAGGTTATTCGACCTAGAAATTAGAAGATGTTTCACAAGGCCCGGGGGTACATTCCTCAACACGAGGAAGTACTACTATTTTGCTCTTAGACAAGCGTGATGATGATGGTGCTTTCTCTTTTTGAGGAACTGTTTTAGAAGTTTTTGCCATGTTTGTTGTGAAAATTCAGAATATGAAGAAGAAACTATTTAAGAGATGAACACAAAGGAAGAATGAATGTAGAGAAGAGTTAGTGAAGGTTTGAAGACGTTGTGAAAAGTAAAAGTTTGAAGAATGAAGAATTGGGGTATTTATATGGGTCATCAAAGCGTGTTGGAGAAGTTAAAAGGGCGGCCAATAGCTGTTATCGATTGGTGGGTTTTTTCGAGAATTGTGCAGACATGACCTCTGCACAACCTTTCCGTCATACCAACCGCTGACTTCACGTGGCTGAGGTCATGATAGGGATATCGAAGGGTCAAGAATTCAAATCGTTTTTTATCATTTCATTCTAAGAAATGCGAGGACTATCTGTATACGGCCGAAATCGAAAGAGTCCAATTTCGAGGTCTCTTTTGCACCGAGCCCGAGCTCGAAAAATTCGAAGTGAAGATTGCATCCGATTGCAGAATGTACACTTCGAGAAATCACATAAAAGGCCCATCACAGTCTACCTCGGAGCTGTAAAAAATCGAGGACCGTCATAAAAAGGCAGAAATTTTCCAAGGACACGTGGTTAGGACTGATAAGGTCTGCAAGGGATAGTACAAATCTGTACTAGGCCGTTATACAGCTGTACCAATAGTATTCTTTGTCATAATTAGAAATGTATCACATTAGGATTTTTCCATCCTATATAAAGGGGACCCCAATCATTTGTAAAAACACAATTTGACTGCAATAGAACATTCCACTCTGCTTTTTTTGTTTAACGTGCTCAACATTATTCCTCAGCTTTATTACTCTTCATTTACTGTTCATAATTTACAGCCAAAGACTAACCTCGAGACCTCCGAGGTTACTGAGCTCGAGGCCCCCAGTTCTGTGACAACATTGGTTTGACTATCACATTCTTCTTACTTAAGCTTATCATTTCTTGATTATTAACTAGAATTAGAATAAATCACATATATTTAGAACCACAAATCAAATATAATTGTTAACACCATTTTTCGAGGTAAACAATATTGACATACTCTAAATTGAAAATTAAATAATGAAATCTAACAACTACTAAGATGATCAAACATAATGCAACTCATTTTACTTTTTGGATTTTAAGTATTCCATTATTTTTCCTTTTTGTGGGGGAAAACATCTATTCCCGGTGTCCCAACTCATGTGATGTTTGATTCAGAGTAAATATTAAGAAAGAAAAAAAGTTCAAAACTTGTGATCTACAATAAGCAATAGATATTTGTGTCTATCAATCATCTCATTAAGAATAAAATAAGCATTTTAAAATTATTGTTTTTAAATATTAAAAATATAGTATTAACTAAAATGACATAGTAAACAGGATATATAGTCTACCCTTGAGTTTGAGGCTAAAATGAAATAGTGGATAGTTGTGACACCAGATTTTGGGCATTGTTAGACTGTTGTTGGTCGTGTTTAGACCCCGTTTCAGATATTTTATTATGTTGTTGTTGATTTGAGACTCATTTTGCCTTTAAATTATTCATAACTCTTTTAAATAATTAATAAGAATTGGTTGGCCTAAAAAGTAGGTTAGATGCCATCACGATCCTTGGTGGGATTCTGGATCATGCCAACCAATTTCCTTAGCTATCTATTTGGTATAGTATTAATTATGCATGTGAAAGGGCAAACCTCGTACAAGTGCCCAAGAACACACTCCAAAAATAGTCCCCAAATCGATAGAGAAAACTGAAATAGCAGTTGGTAAATGTAGATAACTGACAAAAAATCAATCGGCTTTGGTAAGTTCGAAAAAACTTCGTCGGGACAAGAAACTATAATGATCTAACCGATCATACTGAGTTTTATCAACTTTCTTCTTTATATCAAACTTCCAGTAGGTTCATTTAGTTTTTTATAACTTGTTGGTATGGGTTAGTTTGTTCTCGAAGGACTCGCGAAGAATTTGGAAGGCTATCTTGCTGTTTGGGTTTACAGGCTAAAATAGCAACCTTATACGACATTTTTTGTATATCTGATTAGATTCGTGATTTGAATCTTCTAATAAGTTTATATGATGATTCTAGACTTGTAAACATATTCAAAATTAGAACTCGAGATGCTCGGGTGCTTTTACGGCTCTATTGCATAAAAGTGAAACTTTAAGGAATGTTAAGTTAATTTGAGTTGTCGATTTAATTATAATATTTTTTTGTGTATTTCGAGCCTTTGGATAAGTCCATATAGGGCATTTGGACTTTTTGGGATGATTTGAAGGGTACCAACGGGCTCAGGTGAGTTTCAAGGTGTACAAGAAAGGTTTTTAAGGCAAAAATCAACAAAATTAGCAATACAATTTGCACTAGTAGCTATTTTTTGCCAGCAGCCACTTTTTGCCATTTTCTTGATGTTTTATCTATTTTCTGTAATGTCATCCCTTTTTTTAAATAGTCCCATTTTATACTTAGATTTTATTTTACCATTTTGAGAGCTAGAGAGTTGATATTGAAGTGATTTTGAAGGAATTTTTATACGCTTTATTGGAATAAGTAATTCTACCTTAGATCTATGATTATAACATAAATCTATCTTCAATTTATCTTTTGACTCAAGCAACTAAAGTAAAAAAGAGGGTTTTTGATATGGAAAGAAAAGAAAATATTCTTTTTAATTTGAATATCGATTTGGGACCGGATTGAGAATCTAATCACATAATTGGACTCGTGAGGTTATGGGTCAGCGTGATTTGACTTTGTTTTCGAGTTTTGACGATGTTACTCAAGGTTGACTTTTATTGACTTTGTCCTAAACCTATTCTTTTACTTAGGGAGTCGAACACTATGGCTTTATTTAACATTGTGGTGAATTTTTTGGGCTTGATCGGGCTCGTTTGATTAATTTGAAGCAAGAAAATGCATATTTTAGAGGGTAAATCTCTCCTAAAATAGAGGTAAGTATATTATTTGGCTTCGATGAGAGAATGATATTTTTCTACGTGTTCGGGGATAACATATATACGAGGTGACGAGCGTATATGCAGATACCAAAGTTATACCATGATTAGAGTAGTATATATTTTAGGCTCTTTTTATGCCTTTGTTGTTACATATTTGTACTTGTGGCATGTTTTACTTGATTATATGAGTAATTGAGCATTTTATTCATGCTAGAGATTCATGTCTAGACCTTTTTTACATACTAATTGACATGATGTGATATTTGTGTGTTGGATTACATGTCGTAGCCATAGTCATACATAATACATATGTATTGACCATGCATATTGATATCTCTTGTACATATGCTTTACACCATGCATATTTATATCTATGTTATACATGCATTACACATGGATTGAGGTTATGGCACGTGAATTATTTGTGCGATTGAGATGATTATGGCACATAAATTGTCCATGTGGTTGAGATGATTATGGTAAGTGAGTTATCGCTGCAGATTTGAGATGATTATTGATGATAAATTATTGAGATATTATGCTCGGATATAGCGTGTGGTAAGGGATACATCCCTCATGAGTCACCCTTTCATACTTTTCTCTTGGTGGCGTACATGTAGTTCGACACAAAGAGTAGTATTTGCTGTAAAATCATGCATAGATATTTTAGTCTCTTCTTCATACATTTCATATAAATGCCACATAGTGCATATTACTTTTATATAAATGCCACATAGTGCATATTACTTTTATATGTTGTTCGGATGCATTGATGGTGATATCTAGGTAAACATGCATCATATTACATGCTTAAATTCAGTGTTCACTTCTGTAAGACCTTCAGTCTCTATCACTCTTTTTTGTAGAACCAAAATTATACTGATCATCACCCTTTGTGAAGATTAGGAATACATTATAATTATCATAAACAGAAATCTTCACGGACCCTTTTAGGGAAAACTTTTCAGAGAATCTTGACCTAATTATGTCAATTTGGGGCCGGGCGAATTTTTAGAAATCAGCCAATGAAAGTTGTTCTTCATTGAGCTTCCATTACCTCATAATATTCTGTAGCTTTGAAAATCACTGTAGGTAAACCATTATGTGTCGTTCTTCTTGCATTCACCTATTCTTTCTCTTGGCGAATTGAGTTCACAGAGGAGCTCGGAGCATCAGTCAATGTAGCCGCATAAGATAGTTGTCTTGATTCATTTCAATCACGCAATACTTGCATTCCTGTTTAATTTGTTTACATACTGATTTTGAATGAGGTTAATATCCTTTGATACTACAATGCTTCATTTCTGGTTTTCCATATGTTGCAGATCAATGCTGCCAAAAGTGATTATACAAATTAAACTCTCTGCACAATCTTCCCTTAGTATCTCTTGCCACTCTTCTCTGTAGCCCTTGTACATCTGTCTATTGGATTCTTATCATCCACTGTTGTGTATCCTCTAAGCATGTTTGAAACATATTGTCTTGACTTATACCCATTCTAGCTAATCTATCTTCGGTTAAAAGTCTCTAATGCATAGCCAACCAACATATGAATCTATGCGTGGGTGTATTGAGCTTGTTCCACACCCATCCTCTCCATGGCCATGGTCTCAAGCCCTCTTTTTTCCACTGCTAATTGAATATTTTCTTATTCTGCTTAGCCATCCATCCTGTACATGCCCACTTGAAAACTTGTCTCTAATTAAACAAAGTTTCTTTCAATACCAGCAACAGTCTTGTACAGTTGATCAGTAAATTCCATCATGATCCCTTTTAGATATACATGTTTCACCTGTTTTACCCATAGATTGTCACTCTTATGTGCTATATTTTTTCCATTGTTGTCTCATTTCACACTATATATATAACTAGTAATTCCCAGTCCTCCTTTCTTTGTCCTAGACAAAGGTCCTATGCCACCAATGGAACCTTATTTGTGACCATTTTTCCATCCCATAAGAAGTTCCTACAAGTAGCATTAATGTTCTCAGGTACCTTCTCAGGAAGAATGAAAATATATTGAATAGCAGTAAGTGTGTAGGTGTAGTAAGATAAGCTAGACTCTGCCTGCATAAGAAAGGTTCGGAGATCCCTAACTTCTTATTCTTGAGCTCATCTTCTCTACTGAGATCTTCTTAGATAATATAGGGATCCCTAAATACCTGAATGGCAGGATCCCTTTGTTATAATCTGTAAGCTCACATAGATCTTCAACACATATTGTCTATTCGTATTTTCATAGAAAATATTTGGTTTTGTTGCATCAGTTGACAACCGAGATGTATTCGAAAATGTTTGTATCCCCCTCATCATTAGAAGCTCAACCTGTAATTACCCATTGCAGAACATTAAAACATCATCTGCAAAGCACAAATGATTTAATTTGAGTCCTCTACACTTTGTGTAGAAGGGAAACCCATCGTGCATAGCAACCAGATTCATAATCCTAGCAAAATTCCATGCATATGTTAGAGTAGTTTGTAATATGTGGGAGTCCCACATCGACGGCCACAAGCCAAGTTGCTGGCGTTATAAAGTTTAGCCCATTAAGTCCAATAAAATAAACAATTGACATATTTAGAAGAATATATATATTTAGGACTTGGTCTTGGGCCGGTTCAGATCTTTAAACGAAGATCTTATTTTTCAACAACTTTTGTTATTTAAAATTTAAATTTTGAATTAATAGAAAAGTTTTGGCTATTCGTAAAAAGGGGCAACTCTTCAGGAAAAGTCTCTTTTCGTATCTATAAATACGGAAGTCATCTCAGAAGTAGCGTACATTTGCACGTTTGTTTGAGGCTCTATTGTATCCAGATAGTGAATTGCTTGTAATCCCTAAAATATATACAAGCAATAACTCTTGAAATATAGATAGTGATCTTTCATGCCTCAAAGCCTTTACCTATCTTTTCTAAGACCATATCATAAAGAGTAGTGGTGAAATAGGATCATCCTATCTCTGTCCCCTCTTCCCGAATATGCACCGTTGTAATTCCTATAAGTTAACCTATAGGTGTGTATACGGGGAAAATCGAGTCTAATGAACACCTTGATTTTACGATAGGAAAAACGAAGCAAGGACGTAACTACAAAGAATCAGAATCGAAGCTGGGAGCCCCTTATATCAAGGCCCAAATAAAACACATGCCCTAGGAGCCATCGAAACCACGCCCCTGATCCGGTTCGAGTTCCAAGACCTCGAAAAGCATTACCAAATGTCTGCACACGATTAATAAAGGGCCGTGATATCCGTGCCCAACCGGATATTACAGTGTGAATCTCAGCCCGTATCTGCAACAGATAAGTGATTAGCGAAAAGGAAGATTTTTACCTTTCTTAGAATTGTACTTACGGTAAAACTCCCCTACAATATAAAGGGAAAATTTATTATTCAATAAACAAATTGTGACACGCATATCAAGGCAATATAAGCTTATTTTCTCTGTTTCTAACCTATTCAAAGGTTCTTATTCTTGTTCATAACTTTTCATATATATTGGCTGCGAATCGAAGCCAGATAAATTGTTAAGCCCACAACCGAGCGCGAATCCAATACTACTGTTGGTTTGGCTATTTATTCTATATTTTATTTGCTTATCTAACATTATTAATTACTTGTATCGGATTAATCCACATATCCTTAAAATCACGTATAAATTCAATTGTTACATATTTTAAGGATAAATAGTTTTCCCCCTGCTGATCCCAACAGAGTCCCAGTTGCAGACCCAGTCGAAGCCGACTCATAAGTGGCTATCGAAGCCATCCTGCCGACCGACCCTGAGAACAACGTTCGTGGAGGAGCACGTTTAATGACTCGGGGTATGCCCGAAGGTGAAGGCGACGAGATAAATTTGCGGGTGATCTTCGAAATGTTATAGACCCAACAGACGGCGATAACACAGCTGCGTAATCAAAGCCGCGTCCCCAGTAGAGTTGAGCTCGAAGCATCCTAAGAAAGCACCCAAAAAAATGAGCAAGCCACAGAACGACCGGGTGAAGCTGATCCTGGGACAAACCCTGCAATAATAAAAATGTTTGAGGATCTGACAAAACGGGTGGAATCGGGGGAGAAGAAAATTGAGGCCAACGACAAAAAATTTAAGACCTATAACTCCAGCGTCGATCAAATCCCAGGAGCTCCCCCGATATTGAAAGGCCTGGACTCCAAGAAATTTTTTCAAAAGCCTTTCCCTCCGAGCGCGGCACCGAAGCCAATCCTGAGGAAGTTCTGTCAGCCTGATATTCCAAAGTATAATGGAACCACATATCCAAATGAGCACGTGACCTCCTACACATGTGTTATCAAGGGAAATAACTTAGAAAATGACGAAATCGAGTCGGTTTTGCGAAAAAGTTCGGGGAAACCCTGTCAAAAGGAGCAATGATATGGTATCACAACTTACCTCCAAATACTATTGATTCATTTGCTATGCTTGCAGATGCCTTTGTGAAAGAGCACGCCGGGGCCATCAAGGTCGAGACCAGAAAATCAAATATTTTCAAGGTAAAACAAAGAGACAACGAGATAATCAGAGAGTTTATATCGTGGTTTCAAATGGAACATATGGACTTGCCTCCGGTTGCGGATGATTGGGTCGTTCATGCATTCGCACAAGGACTTAACCCGTGAAGCTCCTTGGCTTCGCAGCAGCTAAAACAAAATTTGATAGAGTACTCGGCGGTGACTTGGACCGACGTCCATAATAGGTACCAGTCAAAAATCAGAGTCGAGGACGATCGGCTTGGAGCCCCATCCGAGTTCGTTTATCCCATCAGAACTAATGACAGGTCTAAGAGAGTCGATCATGAACCAAGATCGAAAAGAGACCAGTATCAACCATATAATAGAGATAAAACGAGTAGCAGATCTGAGCGTAACCTTACAAGAAACAAGAAGGGGAGAAATCGAGGCCACAACAGTCGGGGACTTGTGAGAAAAAACCATTTCGATAGACCATTCGGGGCTAGGGAGGCACCAAGGTTATCGGAATATAACTTCAATGTCAATGCTGCCAGCATCGTATCTGCCCTCGATCGCATCAAGGATACCAAGTGGCCTCCGCCATTGCAGTCCGACCCTACCCAGAGAGAACCTAACCTGATGTGTAAGTACCATGCACTCATGGCCACAGGACCGAGGACTGCCGACGATCAAGAGAGAAGTGGCCTGGTCATTCAATAACGGGCATCTCCAGGAATTTCTGAGTGATTAAGCCAAAAATCACTTCATGAACAAGGATTCCAACAAACTGACCGAACAAGAAGAACCTTAGTACGTCATCAACACGATCATTAAAGAAGTCCCCACAGGGACCATTATATTCCGAAGGGAACCATTTTCGCCGAAGGCATCGTACAACCGTAAATGATGCACTGGTAATATCTGTACTTATAAATAAATCTCGATTTAAGCGTGTGTTGATTGATCCAGGTAGCTCGGCCAACATCATCAGATCAAGGGACATAGAGAAAATAGGTCTACAAGACCCAATAGTGCCAGTAGTTCGGGTTTTAAACAGATTCAACATGGCATGCATAACTACCAAAGGAGAAATAACCTTGCAAATAAATGCCGTCAGGACAATTCATGATACCCAATTCTATGTGATCGAGGGGAACATGAGCTATAACGCCTTATTCGTAAGGCCTTGGGTTCACAATATGAGGGGAGTACCCTCGACATTGCATCAGGCACTAAAGTTCCCCACACTGGGAGGAATCAAGACGTTTTACGAAGAGCAGCCGATCGTAAAACAAAATGTTCGCAGTCGATGAGGTGATCTCGATGCATGCACTCTTGACATTAAAGAACAAGGAGCTGGTTAGGAAGGGAGAAACTAAATATCAATCACCGATATTAGCCCAGACCGAACTGGAGAAGCAAGGAGCAGGTGAGGATGATAATTACGGAGTTTCTAGGTAGTTCATCTCCCCTGATGATTCTGATGCCACAAAGTTAACGTTCGAGGAGCTGGAGTAAGTCATATTGATCGAACACTTTCCCGATTGAAAGGTATACCTGGGCATGTGGTTAACTATCGAGCTCAGTAAAAAACTCATTGAATTCCTTATAGCTAACATAGATTGTTTCGGTTGGTCCCATCTTGATATGACAAGGATCCACCAGAAATAACCACTCATAAGTTGAGCTTGGATCCGGAGTTCCACCTGTTAAACAGCATATGAGGCCTCAGTTCAAAGTCAAGCATGCATTCATCAAAGACGAGGTATCCAAACTCCTTAAAATAGGTTCCATTCGGGAAGTTAAATACTCGGATTAGTTAGCTAACGTAGTGGTAATGCCTAAAAAGGGAAATAAATTAAGAATGTGCATAGATTATAAAGACTTGAACAAGGAGTGCCCTAAGGACTCTTTTCCTTTTCCTAACATCGATCTCATGATCGATGCGACAACCGGGCACGCGATACTCCTCTTTCTCGATGCCTATTCCGGGTATAACTAAATTCTGATGGATCCGGGTGATCAAGAAAAAACTTCCTTTATCACAAAATTTGACACCTATTGTTATAACGTAATGCCGTTCGTACTAAAGAACGTCGGTGCCACTTATCAAACCCTAGTAAATCGGACGTTCGAAGAATATATAGGAAACTCAATGGAAGTTTATATTGACGACATGTTAGTTAAGTACCTGCGAGGAGAGGACCATTTGAAACATTTGTAGGAAACCTTTGACATATTGAAGATACAATATGAAGCTGAACCTGGAAAAATGCGCATTCGGAGTCGGATCCGGAAAATTCCTTGGATTCATGGTGTCCAACAGATGGATTGCGATCAATCCCGATAAAATCAAATCTATAAAAGACATCACCGTGGTGGACAGTGTCATGGTCGTTCAGAGGCTAATCAAGCGCATAACTACCTTAGCCGGCTCATATCAAGGTCCTCAAACAAAAGCCATCGGTTCTTCTCATTTTTGAAGAAGAAGAATAACTTTTCTTGGACCCAGAGTGCCAACAAGCTTTGGAAGAACTCAAATGGTACCTTTCAAGTCCACCCTTGCTCCATACTCCGAAGGTGGACGAGTACTGTACCTTTACTTGGCGGCATCCGAGGTAGCAGTGAGTGGAGTCCTATTCTGGGAAGAGGAAGGTACGCAATTTCCTATTTACTATGTTAGTGTAGCTCTAGACGAGGCCGAAACAAAGGTATCCTCACCTGGAAAAATTGGCGCTCGCTTTGTTAAGCACCTCTAGAAAGTTAAAACCATATTTTCAATTCCACCCCGTATGTGTCGTAACCTCTTGCCCACTAAGGAACATTATGCACAAACTAAGCTCTCGGGCTGGTAGGCCAAATGGGCCACATAAATTAGCGGGTACGATATCAAATATCGACCCTGAACCACCATCAAATCATAATTTTTGGCAGACTTCATGGCCGACTTTATGCTAGCCTTAATACTCGAAGTTGAAAAGGAATTGTTGTTAACCTCGGGACTTCCTTGAGAATCTGGACCCTCTTTATGGACAGTGCCTCGAACGCAAAAGGGTCCAAACTCGGCATCGTGTTGAAGCCGCCTACAGATAACGTAGTTAGGAAGTCTATTAGAATTGTGAAATTGACTAACAATGAGGCCGAGTATGAGGCCATAATTGCAGGTTTCGAATTGGTTAAAAGCCTTGGGCCGAGCTGGTCGAAGCTAAGTGTGATTCCCTCCTTGTGGTAAATCAAGTCAATGGGATGTTCGAAGTAAAAGAGGAACGAATGCAAAGGTATTTAGAAAAATTGCATGTAACGGTGCATCAATTCAAGGAATGGACTACAACACGTGCCCCAGGATCAAAATAGCGAGGCCAGTGCTCTGGCTAACTTGGGGTCATCGATTGATGACAATGAATTCAGCTCAGGAACAGTCGTACAACTCATGAAATCGGTAGTGGAAGAAGGCTATGCCGAAATAAACTCAACAATTTTAACTTGGTATTGGAGAAACAAATACATAGAATATTTGAAGATTGGGAAGTTGCCCTTGGATCCTAAAGAATCGAGAGCTCTACGCACAAAGGAAACCAGGTTCAGCCTGTTCGAAGGGACTTTGTTCAGAAGAACATTCAAAGGCCCGCTTGCCATATGCTTGGGGCTGGGAGATATCGAATATGTCTTGAGAGAAGTTCACGGAAGGCACCTGCGGAAACCTTTTGGGGGCAGAATCTTTGGTTCGAAAGATAATAAGGTCCGGCTATTACTGGTTCGACATGGACAAGGATGCAAAAGAATTTGTACGAAGATGTGACGGCTTCAAAGACACGCACTGATGATCCATCAACCCAGAGAGCTACTCCATTCGGTTTTGTCCCCATGGATGTTCATAAAATGGGGAATGGACATCGCCAGTACCCTGCCGTGGGCACTTGGTAAGGCTCAATTAATATTGTTTATGAAGGATTATTTTTCTAAATGGGTCGAAGCTCAAGCGTTCGAGAAAGTACGGGAAAAAGAAGTCATTGACTTCATTTGGGACCATATAATATGCCGGTTTGGGATACCGGCCGAGATCGTGTGTGATAAAGGGAAGTAATTCATCGACAACAAGGTAAACAAGTTTTTCGAAGACTACAAGATTAAAAAGATACTATCCACACCCTATCACCCTAGTGAAAATGGACAAGAGGAATCTACAAACAAGACTATACTCCAGTACTTAAAAAGGAGGTTGACCGATGCCAAAGAGAAGTGGAAGAAAATTATGTTCAAAGTCCTGTGGGGGTACCATACAACTTCAAAATCTAGTATAGGGTCCAACCGTTTTCATTGGTCTACACTGCCGAAGAATTAATACCGGCCGGAGTGGGAGAACCGAGCCTTAGGTTTCGATATGCGACCGAAGAATCAAATGGTGAGGCCATGAGTACGAGCCTTAAACTATTGGATAAAAGATGAGAGGCCGCCTAGTCCTGTTGGCTACCCAGAAATAGCGGATAGAAAGATATTACAACCGAAGAGCCAACCTCCGACACTTCAAGATCGGGAACTTGGTGCTAAGAAAAGTGACACTGCATACCTGAAACCCGAACGAGGGAAAGTTGGAACCGAATTCGGGAAGGACTATATTGAGTCGTTGGTACTACCGACTATGGGTGTTCTTCGGTCGGTATGATACAATATTTAGTATTTCGGTTCGGTATTTTTGGTATTCGATTTCCTAAAATGCAATAGTTAGAGGGTTTGAGGCCACACACATTTTTGTGTGGTCCGCAGATCCCTAAGTTAAGGGCAAGTATGTTAATGAAATTGTGCGGCCGCACTCAAAATTGTGCCGTCCGTAGTGAACTGGTGCGGCCGCACTCACTTTTGTGGGGTATGCACTGATGCAACATCTGAGAGCCCAGTAGTCTGAATCTAGGGTTGTGCGGCCGCACTCAAAATTGTGCGGACTACAATGGACTTGTGCGGCCGCACTCACTTTTGTGTGGTCTGCACTGATGAAACATCAGAGACCCCAGTAGTCTGAACCTAGGGTTGTGCATCCGCACTCAAAATTATGCGGTACGCACTCGGCAGTCTGCGGCCGCACTCACTTTTGTGCGGTCTGCACTGCCCCTTCTGAGACTGGGTACTGTGAATTTCAATCATGCTTCTGTGTACATTATGAGCTTCAATTCTAATTGATTTCCATTGCTTATGTGTTTCAGACAATGGTTCGCTCATTTGGTAGAGGAGATACATCGAAAGGGAGGGCAGAACCCTCCCGAGGCCGAGGTTAAAGCAAAAGAAACCTACCTCTAGCACTTCAAAAGGTCATAAGCAAGAAAGCTACAACTAATAGACCCTCTGAACCTTCCGAGATCAGTGAGTACCTCCCATCCGAGGAAGCTTTTCAGGCAACTCCGTGCAAGCACAACCGGAAGCCCAATCACAACAATTCCCTGGGATACTCCACCTTGTAAATGAGTCAACATCTTCTTCCAGTTCTTATGAAGGTTCAGAGGAGGGTAGTTAAGACTTTGAGCCCTCTCCCTCACATGCTCCAGCTAATCCAATTAATGTGAATGATGATGATGATGTCCGAGACGATGGGAGAGGGGGTGATACTGCAGTGGGAGGTTTAGAAAGATCAAGGAGGCCAGAGTTATGGGAAGACAGATTTTTCAGTGCCACTGCTTTTTCTAAATTTAGAGAATCGTGGTCGTAGAGGTCGCTCACTCTTGAGCGACAATTTTTGATGAAAAATTTGAACAAGCACAACCCCGAGGTCCTTAGACAATTCCAGGAGCGCAAAGGATGGAAATGGTTCACCCACAACATGCTAGATGCAAATGCGCACTTGGTCAAAGAATTCTATGCCAACGTTGCTCACTTCAAATAGGGTACCAAGGTGACAAAGTCCGAAATTTGAAAATCCATTTTGACTCCCGTGCACTGAACCAGTATATGGGGTTTGAAGAAGTAGAAGCAGTGCAATACTTGGAAAAGCTAGGTATGGGTGATGCAGCTCGCCCGTGGCTAGCTGAAATTCTGGAAATCCGAGGGTCAACACCTCTGTGGCTTATAACAGGGGTTCAAATAGTTCGAGCCACCTTAAACTTTGAAGCAAAAGGGTGTCATATATTCATGTGTAGCCACCTTGATCTATGCCTCAATGAGAACATCCTCCCACTTCCTCATGCATTTTTAGTGGCATCCATCATGGCCGAATATCCAATAAATGTGGGAACCTTGACGTCTTCTAACATTACCTTAGCGGTCCATAAGGGGGAGAGGTCATATCCCTACCCCAACTTCCTCACAGAATACTTCAAGGATCAAGGGGTGGAGCCGACGCATTATGATGTCGAGGTGAAGGCAAATAAGCCTTTCTCATGGTAGCACTTCCAGGGAGCTGACAACCCTAAGTTCAAGGGTAAAACTACTACCTCTACTGGCCAGTCTGAGGAGCAAATGGTTAGTGGATATTGATTCAGCTGCCGAGCCTTCCGCAGTAGCCGGTACTTCCACCGGGACAACAGCCATGCCACCTTCATCTTCTGGACCACCTGCTTCTGCTAGACTATCAGTTCCATTATTAGTGTCGTCCTCATCTAGTTACCCTCTGCGAGTCTCCCAAACATTGGCAAGTCAATAACTGGATGCAGGCAGCTACTACAAAGTTGACTGTCATATCCAGTGTTGTTGCAGCACAGTCCTCAGCCCCAACAGAGCCTCAAGTACCTCCATCAGTGGAGGAAACATTGAAGAAAATTTTGGACAACCAGAAGGTCATCATGGAGACTCTAGCGACGCATGGGAAGGTCATTAAGGATTTGGGCAAACAGGTCAAGAAGATGCGGAAGTCTCAGGCATCAAAGGAGTCGGTGGAGAAGCTGCGCAAAGAGATTGAAAAGATTGCATTTGTCGGAGATATTCCATTGGACCTGCTCATGGAACAATCAGTCCCGGCAGCACCAGCAGCAGTACCAGAGGCATCAGAGGCAGCAGCCAACCAGTCTGAGGAGCCGACTACGATTGCACACACTGCTGAGGAGATGATACAGATGCTCAGCAACCCAGTTGTCCCTCATCCAGGAGATGATAGGATACAGTTAGAGGAGAAAGAGGGTGATGAGGACCTCATGCAGACTGAGACCACATAGGGAGTTTTCTTCACTCTCTA
Source organism: Nicotiana knightiana (assembly GCA_005239525.1). Taxonomy (NCBI): domain Eukaryota; kingdom Viridiplantae; phylum Streptophyta; class Magnoliopsida; order Solanales; family Solanaceae; genus Nicotiana; species Nicotiana knightiana. Next base: position 114,999 of record ML430011.1, read on the forward strand.
CCCTTCCCTGTTCTTATCTTTGATTAGCATTGGGGACAATGCTTATTTTCAATTGGGGGGTGGTCTATTTTGATTGACATTGACATTTGGCATGTAATAACTATTACACTATTTTTCTTTTATCTTTATTTTCCCTTTGGTCTGTATATATTCTCCCCATTTGATGTATATATTCATTTCCCTTATGTATATATTCATTTTACTTCGTTTTGTATATTCATTTTACTTTCTGTAGTTTACTTCATAACTTCTTTACTTTGTTTTGCCTTAGTAGTATAACTTCTTATTTCCTTTAGTAGCTTCTTTTTACGTTTTGTGTGAACAATAATCCTTTGATTTTCTTAATATCATGGTTCTTTCCAGAGGTGGATGTTGTGTGAACTGGGTGGCTCTTCCCAATCTTGCATGGCGTGATAACCTTCTTAAGGGATTCTTAGTAGTAATGAATAAAAGTGTCTCAAACATGCTTCACTTGGTATTAACATATTTACCTCCGACCTTATAGTTAAAAACAAAGTTGTTGGCATAAAATAGCTCTAGTTGTGACCTTTAGACTCTTGTGTTGACTTAAACAGTCATCGAGTGGTTTAGTCGAGCCATTTGTGATTCTTAATCTTAGCTAGGGTTGTTGTAGGACCTCGACTCTGTTCTCTTTAGCAATCCAACAGCTTGAGAGGTGATGTATTAAATTGCAAGTCCAAGTTCCCGTGCCAATAGTCTAGAACTTGCCCCGAATATTTCTCTAGGAAAAATTCTAAGTGTAGCTTGGCTTGAGAAATGATTGTAGGTTCTCCTTGATCCAATTTGAAACTTGAAAAATTCCATAGCCTACCAATGTGATATCCCTAGTAAACTCCTTTGAGCCAAAGCCCTTTTTTCTTTCAATAACCACGTTACAAGCCTTTATCCATTTTATAATGACCCTCTCTTGGCACCTTATCTTTCCTTAGCATTCTTGAGAAACAATTGGCAAAAACATAAGTTTGGGGGAGATACGAGGAGTTTGAAAGTGATAAAAGGTACAAAGAAGAGAAAGAAATGAAGAAAAGGGAAGGAAAAGAAAAGAAAGAAAGACCAAAAATAAAAATCCCAAAAAGAAAGTGAATAATATAAAAAGTTTAAGGGATTCAAGGAAAACAATGATGAAAGGCAGGGAATCCATAGAAAAGAAGAAAAATGAATGTCATGATCAAGAAAGAGTGACGTTACGTCTCTCTAGTTCCCCTAAGGAAGAAGAAAATGACTCAAAGAGTCGAGAAACCTAGGACGCTTCAATATTTCCAAAGGGATTAGGTAACCCTAGGACTCGCCCATCTACTTCGAATTATTTTTGGGAAATATAATTTAGGATTGGGAAATATTAATTAACAAGAACATGAGGCTTTAATCCTCACTTTATAGATTCTACCTAGGGATAGAATTGAACTACTTGTAGCCATATTCGGGTATGCTTAATCTCTTAATTGTTTTAAGGATAATTCAATTAGAAAGTCTTGTTAGTCTTTGGAAGGAGCTATTATAGAATTATTACCCGAGACTAATTAACATAAACTCGCTCATGTTTGTAAAATCATGTAATACATTGGATCGTTACTTGAGCGTAATTCCTCGTGCATCCATGCTTCTAGCCATTGATCATTTTATTTTCTTTCTAGGTTAGTTTACATTTTTGCATTTAGCTATAATATTTTCTCAAAATATTTCTAAGTGTTTGGCTTAGCATAATAAGTGATCATTCTCTTACACGCCTAATCGCCTACATATTGTTCTCTGTGGGATTCGACCTTCAATCATAGTTGGGTAAATTATATTGCATGCGACCGTGTCCATTTACTTTTTAGTGGTGGATTTAGATGTCATCAAAATTGGCACCGGTCGAGGAACAATTTGGCGTATTTAGGTTGTTTGAGAAGTAAGCGTAAGTGCTTTGGTCCAAACTTGCGAATATTTTTGTAATTATTTTTCTTATCTTTGTTTATCTTCTTGTTTATTTTCTTAGTTTTAAAAAAGAAACATCATATAATGAAAATTGGTCGGATGGTAGTTGTTAATACTTTGATGACCATTTTCCTTATTGTGGAGGACCACACTCTTGGCAAAATTGTTTAAATTCTCCCAGGGGCGGATTGTGCGTACAATCTCAAACCCATGAGTGGAGTTTTTGTGATAAGTGTGGTTGTCAAAATGGTCATTGGGATTATTGTGCTTATTTGTCCTTCCTTCCCCAAACTTCCGCTATGATGATTCTACTTTTTATGATAACAAGTATAGGGATATGGAAGTGGAAAAAGTTGAGCATGGTAAAAATGGAGAGTTCAAGCTCATGGTGGAATGCCTACTTGAAGGAGAAAACAAAGAGAAAAGTGCCTTGGATGAGCTTTTGAAAAATAGCCTCCAAAATGATTTGGTGCTTCAAAGGTTGCACTTACAAATGGGAGAAATACTTGAAGCTTTAGAGGTCCAAAAAGCCTCGGAAGTGAATGATAGCCAAGAACCTTCCTTAGAGGTTGAAGCCAAAAATCCTTCTTTGAAACTTGATCAAAATCAAGAAGAACTCTCAAATGCTCAAATTGAGAAAATGATGCTCGTGATGGAGGCCATTCTTGAAAATGAGGAGAAGAATAACTTGGCACTCGAGGACTTGAAACAAGTCTTGACTCAAAATGATGAGAATATCCGCACTTTGGAAGATTGAATGAAAATATTGGTTGAGGCTCATTATGCCCACCAACTTGAGAGTGTGGAAAGAGGTCAAGAAAAGTCCGACTTCGAGGAAGAAGGTGAGCTTTATTTTGAGGAATCAAGAATTGAACATCCGCCAACCGAATCCATGAGTGTTACTGATGCCAAGAAAAATATGAAATTAGAGTAAACTAAAAAATTTGAAGATATGGTTGAAAATGACTCTGGTTCGGGGGACCAAGAGGAAGTCAAAATCCGGAAAGAATTGTACTTTGGAGGCTTGAGGTCACATTCCAAGCATTTCTCAACAGTAGAATTATGTGGTAATATGGGAATTGAACTACACGAGTCAATGAGGGAATATGAGGAGGAAAGACAAAGGCCATACATTTTACAGTTGGAAGGTACAAGGAAGCAAAATGACATTCCTCACATTAAAGCCAAGAAGTGCAAAATGAAGAAATTAATGCTTGGCTTGATCATATACTTACCACCCCTATCGCTCGTGGTCACAATCTTGATTCCAAGTTAGGTACCCAATTCATATCATCCAAGTGGCGAGAAAAGTGGTAAAGTTGATTCGCGTCGTGCCACGACGTTATATGCAGCGCTTGATGGGAGGCAACCCATCGTTTTCAAATTTTTGGTTGTTTTTGAAATTTTCTTTTTTTAGAATAGTTTAGTATCTTATTTTTGACTAGTTTGCCAAATTACAAAAATTTTGGAGTTATTTTGAGCAGGTAGGGGTGACCGGGAAACAAAAACAGTATCTGAAGAAAACTACACGAAATTGTTGTTCTTTGCGATCGCACAAAAGGCCATGCGTTTGCATAAAATAAAAATGTTTATCCCTACGCGATTGCAGAAACTGAAATGCGGTCACGTACCTTTGGTCAATTTGTTTTACGCGAACGCAAGCATTGCAACGCGATCACACTTAACAGGTAAGTTCTAAACCTTAAAACACTGGAAATAACAAAGGACGCCCACTTTGCCTCAAAACACTGTAACAATTATTCTTACTCCTCTAACCCCTGAAATCATCTCCAACTCTCCATTCTTCAATTCCATTGAAAAAATTTCACCCATCACTCTCAAGGTATGTGGATTTCTCTCCTATCTCTTGGATTTTTTTTTTCTTCTGCTCCTCTACTTGGTGTGAACTGATAAAATGGCAGAAACTCTTGAGATTTTAGGGCTTGAGTAAAAATTTTAAAATAGAAATCTTGTGTGCTTTACATGTTCTTGCTTGCTGGGTGAGGTTGGTTTAGTGTGAGGGTTTTATTGTTGAAAGATTTTTGGGTGAGATGTGTGCTCAACTAATTGAAAAAATAAACACAAAATTGGTGCATACGACCTGTTTGATGGAATTCCCAAACGAACTGTTACTGGGCGGGGAAGATGACCCTTGCGATCGCGATGCCCCATTCCGTGATCGCGTAGGTCTAATTCTACTGAGAGCCAAAATTGCACATCGCGATCGCATATATCCTTCTGCGATCGTGTAGCTTTATTACAGCTAGAAACCCAATTGTTCTTTGAGATCGCGTGCCCAGTTCCGCGATCGCGATTCATTGAAGCCCAGGCAGCAAAACAGTAGCTTCACCATTTCTGATCCTAAGGCCTTTTGATCTCTTTATTTGGCCTAAATACCTCCTAATACAATGCTTTGAAGTGTCCATACAGGTATTTAACATGTTTACTCCTTTTGTAGGTGCTTTCAGCTCTAAAATGGATTCGACATCAAATGAAAATGTTCAAGAACATGTCGAACAAGTTTCCGAAGAGGATTACTTTGATCGGGACATATTCTCATCATTAAAATGTTCCCACTGCTACGACAAACAATTGCGTAGAAGTATGATTGAGGAAAAAGGCATTCTCTTGACCGACCTTGAAGATCGATGGCCCTAGTTCCATGGAAGATTAGTATCGAGTGGATGAATTTGCTTTGAGGAAGAGACAAGACCAGCCAATCATGATGTGATAAGAGAATTTTATGCAAATTCCGTGGAGACGGACTTCAAGAATGATTTGATTGTTATTGTCAGGGGAAAACAAGTCCACTTTGATCCAGAACTGATAAATGCATATTACAATATTCCCAATATTGACAATCAGGTGTACAGTGATAGATCTAAAGAATTGGGCACACAGTGGTTTGTAGACCATTTGCACGGTGGAAAGATGCCGAACTGGATAAGAAATCACTTGGATCGGATCTTTTGAGTTCACTGCCGAGGCCAAGACTTGGCTCTCCATTATTTGTGCTGGAGTCATGCCTTCACGTAATGAGACAGAGTTTACATTTGAGAAGGCAAGGGTGATTTGCAATCATAGAGGGCACACCAGTGAATGTGCGATAGCTTATTGTTGATGAGATACCAGAGGTTGTTGCGAAGAGGACTAAGAGTTTGTTCTTCCCATCCTTGATCACCCATCTATGCTATGAGGCAGGGTTGGAGAAGAGGCATAGAGAAGGAAAAGAACCTAGAGAAGCTCATTCATCCATTGCTGAGAAAGGGAGCAGGGAATGCACATAAAAAGAAAGATTGATGTAGCATCTCACTCATTTGGACAGTTTCCTAACACCATCACTGAGATGCTCGATTCTCCTGCAGATGCCATAGGGACTTATACTGCTATTGTACCACTTGAGCAGGGACCTCTCACACTCAAATATATGTCTCGTCAGGTCTATGACATGGAGACACAGGTCCGCCAGCTTGTAGCTGGTCTCCCTTTTGGACCGTCTGGAGATAGCACATCTGCAGGTCCAGCTGGCCAAGGAAAGGTTCCAACTTTGTCAGATCTTGCTAAGGAGCAGCAGGCCATTAAAGCCAAATTGGGTAAGATTGAGCGGAGGCATCTGAAGCAGAGAGAACATGAAAATAAGAAAAGCAAGTTCTTGATAAAGATGATGAGCACCTTGAGGAAGTTTTATGGATCAGATGACAGCGATGAAGATGACTTGGAGCTCTCAGTTCTCAGTACCTCCAGCTCGGAGTGATGCAATTCATGGAGCACCTATTTCATTTTAGCTTGTTTTGTTTAGTTGCATTGAGGACAATGCAACACTTTAGGTTGGGGGTACCTCATTTATATATGATAAATGTATGTGGAGCATGGCCATTTTTGTTTTGTGAACTTGTGTAGATTGATTGACATTTCTAATTTATTAGTAATATTTTTTAGTTTAATTCTAGTATGTTAGCATTAGCATTTTCTTATTAGTTTTTATTGTCATAGTAGTAATAATGAAACTCCTTGGTTTTTCTTTATTCCGCGATTTTTTTCCAAGAAAATAATTTGTGTCGAACCGGGTGACTTTTCCCTATGATGGATGGCATGAAAACTTTCTTAAGGAATTAGTCTTGTTTAAATTTTTTTGTAAATATTTTTTTAGTTAGTTTAGTAGCTAGTAGTGAATAAATTGCTTATTGGGTGTGATGTTTTGTCCATAAACCAACATGTGTGGCTTGTTTGATACCAACATGATTTAAACCTTGGCATTTGAAGTTTTTATTTTTAAAATAAAAAATAATTGAAGTGATAGTCCTTGTTGTGACTTTTAGGTTCTATTTTTAGCTCTTTAATTCATTAAGTAGTCTTTTAGTCTACATGTAATTTTCTTTGGGTTCATTCGTTTAATTTGGATTTTGGAACTTGCCCGGAATGTGCTTCAAGGCAAAATCCTAGACTAACTTGGTTTGATAAATGATGTTAGGACTTCCTTGGAATGTTATTGTGTCTTAAATTGCCTACCCTTGCATATTTTCCCTAGTCAACCTCTTTTGAGCCTTTAAACGTTTTCTTTGGCAACCATGTTACAAGATTTAACCCTTCGTTCTTTATTGATCTATCTTTTGGCACCCTACCTCCCTATGTACTTTGAAAGTGTAAACATAGGCTAGAAGTCTAAGTTTGAGGATGAAGGTTGGAAAAGTTATGATGTGGAAAGTTCTTAAAAGGTGAAAGGTAATAATAAAAAAAATAGTGGAACCTTCCTTGAAAAAAAAAGTAAGAAAGAAGAAAAAGGAAGGAAAAATAAGGAGTTGTGAACAAAGGGAAGATTAGGTGGGGAAAGAAAAGTGAAGAATGGACATAATTTTTTTTTGAATGAAGTGTGCTTTAGTTGTTGCAAATTGTAGTGCTTAGGGAGGTTTTGGGTCACTCTTATCCAAATTGTTCCCTACCTTAGCCAAAAACCTACATTAAAACCCTTTAAGTCCTACTTTATTTTGAACCAATTGTGTTTAAATTAGTGGAGGAATACATGAAGGGCAAGCCTATGGCACTACTTATGTGCATTTGAATATCTTTGTGTGTGAGAGAGAGTTAATTCTTTCCATTTGATATCTCATTTGTGTTTAAATTGCAATTTATAATTTGTGATTCTCTCTTAAGTTTGAGGACACATGAAATTTTGAGTTGTGAACTTAATCAATCTCCAATTGGGAGGAATGAACAAAAGAAAATTGTTTGTGATAATGAGGCAAATTTGGAAGCTACAATGTCATGACTTGGTTGCTTCTTTGATTAATATGGTGTTTTAGCACTTGAATTAAAATTAAATTTAGAAGTTGATGATTCATATGCTTTGGATTAATTGTTAGTACCAACCAAAGTCACTAGATTGTGTTTAATTTGAACCTTTTTGACTTGAAATGATGTTTGGTATGCCTTTGAGCTTAATTGATGATATTATTGAAGGATGCTCTTAGTTTTTGAATTGCTTGAGGACAAGCAATAGTTTAAATTTGGGGGTTTGATAAGTTGGTATTTTACCAACTTATCTCCTCTTGATACTTAAGCTTTTGTATGATTTTGTGGAGAAACTAAGGCATTTGTTGAGGTTTATTGGCTTATTTCAGGTATAGAGTGATTTAGAGAAGATACGGAAGAAACCAAGTCAAAATGTGTTAAATTGAGGAAGAATGACTGCTGCCAAATAATGCTCTTCACGATCGCGAACTTCGACATGTAATCACAGAAGGCTAGGAAATTATTCATCGCAAACGCAAGGCAAATTCTGCGAACATGAAGAAGAAGCTGGTCAGCTATTCTCAGGTGCTCTACGCGAATGCGTGATATGGTTTGTGATCGCTATGCTTTGCAGCATTACTCTTCGTGATCACAGGGCTGTTTATGCAAACGCGATTCACAAATTTGGGCAAATATCTGGGTAGTTTTGGCATTTCACATTTTTTGACCCCAAAACTATTTAATACCCGACCTAGCTCATTTGTAAAATACTTTTGGCTTATTTTTCAGTCTCTTGACTATAGAAGACAAGTTTGGAAGCTAGGGTTATTGCACACGCACTTGGGTCTTGAAGATTTGAAACTTTTGGTTGAGAATTTTTTACCCATTTATGTTCATTTCTTCATTTCCTTGCTTTGTATTGTATATCTAAGTGTGTAGTATTTTTTCCAACACATGAATCTTGTTTATGAGAATATTCATATTTAAAGTGTGGATTAAATATCTTGATGTGCTTATATATTGGATGATTTTTAGTTATGTGAAGTGAGTTATTGTTTCTTTAATTATTTCTGTTCAATATTTCCAAAGGGATTAGCTAACCCTAGGACTCGCCCATTTACTTCGAATTATTTTTGGGAAAGATTAATTAATAAGAACTTGAGGCTTAACCCTCACTTTATAGATTCTACCTAGAGATAGGATTAAACTACTTGTAGCCATATTCGGGTGTGCTTAATCTCTTAATTATTTTAGGGATAATTCAATTAGGAAGTCTTGTTAGTCTTCGGAAGGATCTAATATAGAATTATTGCCTGAGGCTAATTAACATAAACTCTCTCATATTTGTAAAATCGTGAAATACATTGTATCGTTACTTTAGTGTAATTCCCCGTACATCTATGCTTGTAGCCATTGATCATTTTATTTGCTTTCTAGGTTAGTTTACATTTTCGCACTTAGTTAATATTTTCTCAAAACATTTCTATGTGTTTATCTTAGCATAATAAGTGTAATTCTCTTGCACGCCTAATCGCCTACATATTTTTCTCTGTGGGATTCGACCTCGACTCATAGTTGGGTAGATTATATTCCATGCCACCGTGTCCATTTACTTTTTAGTGGTGAATTTGGACGTCATCAGTTGCACGGCCTGGAAGTCCCAAAGAAGGATACATATTCAGAAGCTGTCGGGCCGAGTTCGAGTCCAAAATTGATTAATCGGTTTCCCACTCCAAGTGTGGACCCCGGTCGCAAGAGATCGGTTATTCTTACTGTCTCGGAGGAAGCCCAGGTTCTATCTGCTCCCGTAGGAGTAGCCATCTACCTCTGATGCCTGGTGACCGAGGAGGACCAGTCAAAAATTAACGAAGTAGACGTGCCATGTCTTTTCAATGAGGCACCGTAGGCGCTGAACCGGGCAAGGAATCACTATGTATTTTTGAATTTTACTTAGGTTTTGATATATCTCATAAATTTCATTGTTTTGTAGGCTTCGGTACTTCATCATGAAAGCTTCCTCCGGTACGTGTCGAGGTCAATCAACTCAAGCTTGATCTCAAGGAGCAGGCTCAAAAAAGGGATACGTAAAAGCTCCTCAGCGAGCAACAAGACGGGGCCATCAAGGACCTTCAGGCCGAGCTAAATAGGGCTCAAAAGGAAGCTTCGGCCTTGAGGCAGGAACATGCTGACCTGGTCAGAAAGGTAAAGGTCTTTGAAGTTAGAAATTAGGAACTAGTCATGGCACGTAACGACAAAACCTCACAGGTCCAGTAGAAGATCGACTTGATCAACTAACTCCGAGTTGAAATGAACAAGGTCCAAGCCATTGATGATGGGTGAAAAAGCAAAATGAACCCCCTGGATAAGGAGAAGGAAACCGCCCAGGAAAAGTTGTCATCGGTAAAGGTTTAACTTCTGGTGGTGAAGGAGAAAGCTGACAAGCGGGCTCAGCTAAATGAAGATCTCTGAGCACAGTTGAGCTCGACTGTCGCAGAAAGGGATGCCCTCGGTAAAGATCACGAGGCGATAAAGTCCAAGCTAAGGACAACTTATGCTGATGCTAAGGAGATGGTGGACCAATACAAGGCCGATGTTGATGCAGCCTAGGCCCGCCTGAGGACCACTGCCGAATATGTGAGGAGGGTGTCTCGAAGAGAGACCCTCGAAGAAATTCACGCACTAGGCTTCGACCTGTCAGCCGAGATCGAGGGAGCAATAAATATTGAGGCCGAGGCGAATAAGCTTTCCGAGCCTGAAGGTGCCGAAGGCTCCAAGGGTTCTGGGGGGTCGGAAGGCTCCGACGGTTCTCGCTACAGGTCAGGCCCCGGTGAATATTAGGCGTGAATGCCTTAGAACTTTTTTTAGTTTTTGTCCTGTGTATACTTTTTGTTTATTTTGAGGCCGTTTTTGTTGGGCCTTTGTAAATATATTCTGGAATATATAAAATTTCCCTTTCTAGCAAGTTCAAGTCTCTACTTTTTTAGCATCTTTTCATAATCTCTGTTCTTGCAAATATTCCCTATGCCTTAACATAGAATCAATTGTAGTAATAAGTTTTTTTTATATGTCCGAACAAAGCACGACTTCGATGCAACTTTATTTGCTCGAGGCCTTGAAAACTCGGTGTGACCGACAGTTTTACCAAAATGCTTGAGTGATTTTAGATGATGCTTTTGTCGAGAGTAACATTTTATCAGGTTTTGAATTTTTATAGAGGCCTTATGGTCTAATTACGAGCTTCGAATGTGTCCGAGCCATTTTTTAAGGTGGCCGTAGCCTTTCGTGTTTAGGCACTGCCTAATAGGTTTTTGTGCCTCCGGGATTTGGTAGCCCGAGTTTCCCGAACTTATTTCGGAAATAGTCCCCAAGTAGGGGTAGCCCTTAGGCTTGATAGTCCCCGAATAGGGGTAGCCCTTAGGCTCGATAGTCCCCGAGTAGGGGTAAACCTTAGGCTCAATAGTCCCCGAGTAGGGTATCCCTTAGGCTCGATGTTTGAAGAGGAAAAAATACGTTAATAGCAAGGTGAAAACTTTCTTTCATTTCTATGTGTAAAGTACATGATCGAGAGCGTATTAGCTACTTACCCAGGCCCCATTTAACATTTAAGATACTACCCATATGATGCTAAGAAAGATTGACTATCTATTCACATTATTAGGCATGAACTTGACCCTAGATTAAAAAAAATTAAAACAAAGAAAAAGAGGAAGAATCTAAAGCATTGAAATTAACATACCAGTAATGAAGATGCAGGTGAGATTCAACACTGATGAAATGGGGAAAGATTGAGAACAAAGGGGATATGCACTGTGCTAGCTTAGTTTCAGAGGTCAAAGTTTGTAAAGTGTAAAAAGCTGAGAAAGGTCCTATTTATACTTTGACCCGTCTGGCCCATAACTTACCTGAGTGCGGTTGCACAATTTTGAGTGCGGTACGCACTCCTTACTTGTTCCTTGAATTGGTGCTATGATCCGTACAAAAACGACTGCAACCGCAGAATAAAGGAAATTTGTCAGACCAAACTTTAGAGATCATGCATTTTTCATCTCCCAGTTGTGCGACCGCAAACAGAATTGTGCGGCCGCAGAGTGATTGTGTGGTCCGCATAATTTTGGTGCGGTCCGCACTGTTGCAACACCTAGCCAATTTTTCTTGCACAGTCCCTACAATACACACCCATATTCCTGCATATACTTCAAAGCCAGTTAGAACAAAAAAATGCCTAATCTAAAGAAGAAAATCAAGAGAAAGAAAAAGACACATGGGTTTCCTCCCAAGAAGCGCTTGGTTTAACGTCACGGCACGATGCAGATTACCAATCACTTGAAATGGAGAAACTCCACAATGTGGCCATCATCAACCTTGCCAAGATAGTGCTTCACCTGGTGCCCATTGACTCTAAACATCTCACTATTCTTATTTTTCAGATCTAAAGCACCAAAGGGTGTCACATGTACAACTTCAAATGGGCCACTCCACTTTGGTTTCAACTTTCTCGGAAACATCCGCAACCGAGAGTTGAACAAAAGCATAAGATCACCTTCTTTGAATTCTTTATTCCGGATATACTTGTCATGGAGATACCTCATCTTGTCCTTATACAAGGACGAACTGGAGTAAGCATGGAACCAGAACTCACCAAGTTCATTCAATTGCTCCACCCTAAGATTTGCAGCTACATCCCACTCAAGGTTGAGCTTCTTCAACGCCCACAAAGCCTTATGCTCAAGTTCCACCGGAAGGTGACAAGCTTTACCGAACACTAACCAATACGGAGACATACCAATTGGTGTTTTGTAAGCTGTTCTATAGGCCTAAAGAGCATCGTCAAGTTTTTTCGACCAATCAGTCCAGTTGGCATTCACAGTCTTTGACAGAATACTCTTGATCTTCTGGTTGGAGACTTCACCTGTCCACCTGCTTGAGGATGATAGGGGGTCGACACTTTATGAGTGACACCATACTTGGAGAGTAAAGTGTCAAAAGCTTTGTTGCAAAAGTGTGATCCCCCATCACTAATGATGGCCCTTAGGGTACCAAACCTTGTGAATATGTTCTTCTTCAAGAAAGATACCACACTCCGAGCTTCATTGTTGGGAAAAGCCACAATTTCAACCCATTTGGGCACGTAATCCACAACTACCAATATATAGGTGTTCCTAAATGAGCTCACAAACGGACCCATAAAATTGATGCCCCAAACATCAAAAATATCAATCTCTAGGATGGTGGTGAGAGGCATCTCATTTTTCTTGGAGATCCCACCGGCCCTTTGGTATTCATCACAACACTTAACGAGATCGCTAGCGTCCTTGTAAAGGGTAGGCCAATAGAATCCACAACTTAGCACCTTTGTAGCAGTTCTCGCTCCACCATGGTGACCACCATATGGCGAAGAGTGACAAGCTTCAAGAATACCCAATTGTTCTTCTGCTGGTACACATCTTCGGATAACCCCATCAGTACAAATTTTGAAGAGATATGGCTCATCCCAATAGTAGTCCAGGCAGTCCCGTTTGAGCTTCTTCCTTTGGTTTGAAGAGAACTTATTTGGGACAATCCCGCTCACAAGATAGTTGGCCACATTGGCAAACCATGGCATCCCGGTCATAGCAATGGAAAGGATTTGTTCGTCAAATGAATCATTGATCTCAAGGCCATCATGTGGGCTCCCCTCCTCCTCCAATTGGGACAAGTGGCCCGCCACTTGGTTTTCACTCCCCTTGCGGTCTTGAATCTCAAGATCAAATTCTTGTAAAAGAAGTACACACCGCATCAATATTGCCTTAGATTCTTTCTTGCTCATCAAATACCGAAGTGCCACATGGTCGGTGTGAACAATCACCTTTGTACCCATTAGGCACGGGCGAAACTTTTCCATAGCAAAGAAAATGGCTAGGAGTTCTTTCTCGGTCACTATATTTGACTTGGGCCTCATTCATGGTCTTACTAGCATAGTAGACTGGATGGAAGATCTTTTTAATTCGTTGCCCCAATACCGCTCCAACCGCCACATCGCTTCATCACACATGAGCTCAAATAGTAAGCTCCAATTTGGCGCAGTGATAATAGGAGTAGTAGTCAACTTATACTTTATTAGTTCAAATGCCTTCATACAATCTTCATTGAAAAGGAACTTGGCATCTTTCTCCAAGAGTTTGCACAAGGGGTTTACCTCCTTAGAAAAATTCTTGATGAACCGATGGTAAAACACTGCATGACCTAGAAAGCTCTGCACTCCTTTTACGAAAGTAGGGGGAGGGAGTGTGGATATCACTTCAATTTTTTCTTTATCAACCTCAATACAATTTTTGGAATCTTGTGCCTGAGGACGATGCCATCATCGACCATAAAGTGACACTTCTCCCAATTCAACACCAAGCTAGTTTCCTCACAATGTGACAATACCTTATCCAAGTTATCCAAGCACTCTTCAAAAGAATCTCCCACGACAGAAAAATCATCCATGAAAACCTCGAGAAAGTCCTCCACCATATCAGTGAAGATGGCCATCATACACTGTTGAAAGGTTGTTGGTGCATTGCATAACCCGAAAGGGATCTGCGAGAATGCGAAAGTTCCATGAGGACAAGTGAAAGTGGTCTTCGCTTGGTCTTTAGGGATTATACCCCGAATATCTGCCAATGTCCAAACTATTGCTTTCTTCCTCCTTTGGATCACCACAAGGGTGGAATCTACCTGCACGTTAGTTAAGAATGAGGAAAGAATAATAGGTAAAGTGGAACAATGGCCTAGAAACTCATACCTGAGGTATGAAGCTAAAGACATTAACTCTAAAGTGGGAGGATCCTCGATTGAGGGCTTTGTTGGTGGAATCTTCCAGTTTTTGAGATCCAAGGAAAGTTTTCGGGGCCCATAAGTATATGATCCCATTCCTTGCAAAGCATTGACACATTCTACAAAGCCTTCCTTCTCATCCTCATCATGATTCAATAACACAACTTCCAGGTTATCTTCAACATTTATCATAACACTTGTGTCATCAACAATTACTTCAGTCACAAGATCCACAAAAGAACACACTTCGTTGCTATTTGGCTGCCTCATTGATTTACAAAAATGGAACACCACTTTTTCATCGCCCACACGGAAGATGAGCTCATAAGCTTCTATATCAACTAAGGCCTTCCCTGTATCAAGGAAAGGTCTCCCCAAAATTATTGGCACCTCATAGTCAACCTCACAATCAAGTATCACAAAATCTGCGGGAAGGATGAACTTGTCGACCCGAACTAACACATCATCAATTATCCCCAACGGCCTTTTCATTGTCCAATCCGCCATTTGCAACCTCATGGATGTGGGTATTGGTTTCCCAATCCCCAACATTTTGAACACAAAATAGGGAATCAAGTTAATGCTTGCCCCTAAGTCACATAAAGCTTTGGCGAAATCGGCACTCCCAATAGTGCACGGGATTGTGAAAGCACCGAGGTCTTCCAACTTTGGAGACATGGAGTGCACAATAGCACTCACTTGATGTGTCATTTTGATCTTTTCACATTTCATTGATCTCTTCTTTGTTACCAAATCCTTCATGAACTTGGCATATCCCGGCATTTGTTCTAAGGCTTCAACTAATGACACATTTATGGACAAACTTTTCATCATATCAATGAATTTCTTGAATTGATTCTCATTGTTTTGATTTGCGAGTCTTTGAGGATATGGAGGAGGAGGCGTTGGTAAGGGTGCCTTGGACTTTTTCACTACCGGATCCGGTATGTCTATTACATGTTCCCTAGACGGGTTCACATCATTTTGTGTCTCTTCCACACTTTCATCAATGTCTATCCTCACCTCTTCATGAGCTTGGCACATCATCATCTTGAACCAACACATCCTCATCCACATTTCTACTTTGGTTTGAGGTACTAGCAACTCCACTTCTCCCACTTCTTGTTGTCACGGCCATTGCATGCCCCGTATTGTTCCCACTCTTTGGGTTTACCACCGTATCACTAGGTAGTGCCCCCTTAGGATGAGTATTTAAAGCTTGAGAAATTTGGACAAGTCGGACCTCCAAGTTGCGGATAGAAATGTTGTGGGAGGTTAATTGGGCATCGGAGTCGGCGTTTTTCTCCATCATTTGCTTAAACATATTTTCAATCTGTCCCATTTCACTATTGGAAGAACTAGGACCTTGCGACGGATATGGAGGCGGGTTGTTGGGTTGTTGATATATCGGGGGCCTTTGAAAGCCCGACCCCCGATTTCCTTGATTGCTATTGTTCCAACATATTGTTGTTGCCTCCCCAATTGCTTTGATTGTTTCCACCCCAATTTCCTTCATTATTTCCTCCCCAATTGATTTGATTATTGCCTTGATTACCCCAATTGCTTTGATTATTGTTGTTCCCCCAATTGCCTTGGTTGTTGTTGTTGCCACCACTCCAATTTCCTTGGTGGCCTTGGTTGTTCCAATTTCCTTGATTTCCTTGTGATCTCCATTGTTGTTGATTTGGAGCATTGCTTCTTTGACCTTGATAATTATTGACATATTGAACCTCTTCATCTTGCTCATCATATGAATCATCTTGATTATACCCACTATTACTTTGCTCAAATTGTTCCGGATAGTGTCGTACTTGTTGACCTCGTTGTCGTCTCTTGTTCACCATCATGTTCACCCCTTCCATAACATTCACCTGTTTCGGCCCTTGAACCTGTTGAAGTTGAGTCTTGGCCAATTGGTTCATGGTGGTTTTCAACTCCGCAATAGCTTGCCCATGATCATGTATCTGCTTGTGTAGGTGAATAATATTTGGGTCACCCTGAGGAACATTGTCTCTACTTTGCCACGCCGAAGAGGTATCCGCCATCTCATCCAAGATTTCAAAAGCTTAAGAATAAGGCGTGTTCATGAAGTTACCCCCAGTGAGTTGATTTACCACACGCTGATTTGTTGTGTTGATCCCCCTGTAGAAGGTCTGTTGGATCATGTCCTCGGTCATATCATTGTTCGGGCACTCTTTGACCATGGTATGATATCTTTCCCAAGTCTCGTGAAATGGCTCACTTGGCTTTTGCTTGAAAGCTAGAATTTCACCCCTTAGCGTAGCCATGTGTCCTGGAGAGAAGACTTTGGCAATGAACTTCTCGGCCAACTCATCCCAAGCGTGGATGAAATAATTGGGCAATCCCTCTAACCAGTCCAAAGCCTTTCCCGATATAGAAAAGCGAAACAGCCTTAACCGCAGTGCATCATCGGAGACATTTGTTTGCTTGCTCCCCCAACAAGTATCAACGAAACCCTTGAGATTCTTATAGGCATTTTGGTGTGGGGCTCCGGTGAAGAAACCTCGCTGCTCAAGCAGTGTAAGCATCGCATTGGTTATTTGGAAGTTGCCCGCCTAATCCGGGGCAGGATTATTGCACTTGCATAGCCCTCGTTCGGCAACACCCGGTGTGCTGCTCTTGGTGGAGGTGGGGGAGGGTTTGGGATATTATCATGAGCGGTCAGCCTCGTCTATTTACTTGAGGCTCGAGATGAACCTCATCCACTTGATCATCATCTACCTCCTCCCCCAATGGTATATTTCCAAGGGGCTCGTTGTTATGAGCCATTTCGTACCTAAAAGCATTCAAAAACAAAATTAGTGACACAGAAGGAAAGAAACACAAAACACACAAATACCTAGATATATAGCTAAATCCGTTTAACTCCCCGGCAACGGCGCCAAAAATTGATCTCGGCCAAATCCACACCACAATTAAGTAACGAGGCGGTCGATACAATAATAAATCCAACAAAGGTCGGGATCGAATCCACATGGAGTTAGAATATGGGATTAGGTGTATATCTAGGTTNATTATCAGTATGATGTGAGTTAAGAACACAATGATAGCTGTTCGAAGGAGAACCTTACCATGAGAACGGGCCTCCCATCGGCCCTTTGAAAGCTTGTTCCATGAGCGCTCGAAGTATGACATCTATTTGTATATGCCTTCGATCCACTCCTTAAGCCAGGGGACCGCATTTGGAACCCGGGCAACAGCTGCACAACTACAAATACCAATGATGAGAAAGAAAATGAAGAAAAATTGACACTTAAGGAAGGGCCGCACTTATGAGATGCATTCCACTTCTCGGGGAATGGCATAAACTCGGGAGGTATTAAATCTTCGGTCTTTACCCGAACGAAGCGCCGCTACAAGCCTCAGTCTCGATCTTCATCAATATTCAAAAAGGGGCCTTGCTAGCCCGACGAGTAAGCTTGATTAGTCCCCCTCAAAAAATTCGGGGACAGTATAGACAGAGCAGGTGGTCGATGGTGAAACGATGAGACTCGGTGTTATTCATAAAGTAATAGAGAAGGATCACGATCCTCCATAGAGACGTGTGGATTTTCCCAAGGCACACCTCGTATCTCTTGCAAAAATCCAAAACAACTGGGTCTATCGGGCCCAGTGTGAAGGGGTAAGTGCAAATACTTAAATACCCCTCCACGTGTGTAGTAGTAGCATCCTCAGTCCCGGGGACTACGNAGTTTTGAGTTTTTCAAATGATTAAAGGGACTAGGGTCGTGACTTCTACCTAGGTGGTTATCTAATGTGTTGTAAACTCTAGGGCAAGTTTGATTAGTTGGGGTTATAATATAGAAATCACACCCGGGGTACTCCCTCTATACCTCTCGGTAGTTGAGTGATTTTTCCTAATTTGGCTTTATCAAGTCCAAATAGGTATTTGCACAAAACAAGTGATATTAGCTCAAGTTGGGTATTACTATCTAAAGGTTTAACCCTTTAATTGGGCTATCAATTTCTTGAGTTCACCCCAATTCCTTGTTAGCCAAGTTTTCCTAGACTTAATCCTTCTTTCTCAAGTAGAGACTATGTCATTTAGGCATGAATCAATGTTTGCAACCATTAATTCTTGAGTTCTAGCAAGAAAGGCTAAATATCACTAACCCAATCACAAACAAGCCCTAAATTAAATACCCATCAAATACCCACATTAGGGTTGGGTCATAACCTTAGCTAAAGATTTAGCTACACATGAAAATTGCAGAAATTAAAGAATAAATAGAGATGAATCCATAATATTTGATTATGGGATGAATATATTTAGAGACAAATCTAGTACAAAATTTTCAAAAGCAGTAAAAGAAAACAAAACAGGTGCTCCTCTAAAACACA
>ML430011.1:133429-214289 GCA_005239525.1 Nicotiana knightiana
ATATCTGACAAAAATTCCCTTGCGGAGGTTGTGTGGCCGCATAATTCTTAGTGCGGCCGCACACTTGCTTCTCCGGCCGCACAATTCTAGTGCGGTCCGCATTCCTTGGACTTGAGCTCTGGTCTTTGCTGGACTTCTTACGGACTGCACAATTCTAAGTGCGGCCGCACTCTTGATTATGCGGCCGCATAAAAATGATGCGGTCCGCACTCCTTGACTTTGGACTTGAACCCNTGGATGAGGGTCTCTCGACCTTGAAGTCGTTCGCGATTGAACAGACCTCGAGAATAAACATTTTCAAGGGGGCTCAGGAGCTAGTTTGATGATAGTCGACTCGGTGGCATTCACTTTGGGAGTAGTCGTCTCGAGAACAACTATGTTGGAAGCGACCCACTCAGTACCAGCGGCCAGTTGGGAAGATGAAGAGGCAGCCTGGTGAGGGACTGACTTGGAAGTTTTAGCCATTACTATCTGAGAAAGTTTGAAGATTTAAGGAAAAAGTATGGAGGTTTGAAGCAACAAGTTTGAAGGATGAAAAATAGAGTATGAAGATTCGAAGAAAATCTGGGTAAGAACCTAAGAAAAACTATGAGAATTTGAAGATCAAGGATGAAGATATGAAGATTTGAAGAAAGTTGGTGATAACTAGAGAATTTGAAGGTAGAAGCTTGATTGGAAAGTGGAAAAAGAACACGGGGATAGAAGCTTTTATAGGGGAAGTACGTGACACTTCGCATTCGGAGGCAACCAGCCGATGGTTAACACATGTCCGAAGTTTGAGCAACACAACTGATGGGACGTTTCACTTCTTCGTCGTTTCGGTTGTAACGTACAGAGGAAGGAACCGGAGAATATCTATTGTTTCTCATCGTTTCGGCAAACCTACTCTAGGAGAAACGAGAGGACTATTTGTATACGAGTAAAACCGAGGCTAATGAGCACCCTGATTTCCCGGTGGGGCAAACGAAGCAAGGACGTAATTACAAGAAATCGTAATCAAAGTTAGGAGCCTCTCGTATCAAGGACCGAACAAAACACCTGCCCTCGGAGCCATCGAGACCACACCCTGGATCCGTTTCGAGTTCCAAGACCTAGAAAAGCATTACCAAATGTCCGCCACACGATTAACAAAGGGCCGTGATATCTGTGCCCAACCGAATATCACAGCGTGAATCTCGGCCCGTATCGACAACAGATTAGTGATTAGCGAAAAGGAAGATTTTTACCTTTCTTAGACTTGTACTTAGGGTAAAACTCTCCTACTATATAAAGGAAAAGTTTATTATTCAATAAACACATTGGAACACGTATATCAAGGCAATATAAACTTGTTTTCTCTGTTTCTAAGCTATTCAAAGGTTCTTATTCTTGTTCATAACTTTTCATATATATTTGCTACGATCGAAGGCAGATAAATTGTTAAGCCGACAACCTAGTCCGGATTCAATATTACTGCGGGTTTGGCTATTTATTCTATCTTTCAAAGCTTATCTAATATTAATAATCACTTATATCAAATTAATCCATATATCCTGAAAATCGCATATAAATTTAATTGTTATCCATTTTAAAGGTAAACAAGGTGATATGAAACTGTGCTTAATCTCAATGAGCCAGCTTATCTTATTCAATAACCAAAATAGTTATTATTCTCTTTCATTTTTTCCCAGTGACTACGCTGTTTGTCAATGTTTCAGTTAGCTTCTAAACCTACCTATTGGATTTTAATTCATTTTGATTCTTTGGTAATTCTATTCCAGTGTTGGAGACCAAACCGATGGAGTACAACACAATTTAAAGGAGAAAGAAATATAACTTCGAAACTTGCCGATCCTTAAATATGAAATCCCACTATTTACAAATGACCGTATGCCTTTATTTATAGTAGAAATGGCGTGGGTAGCCGTTTTTTAACGTGGAATTTAGTTTTTCTCTAATATTTTTAATGTTGGGCAAAAATAGTTATTACTTTATTAAAATTAATACGAAATGACAGTTTTACTCTTTCTTTATGAGTGTTGTGTAAATATTAAGGACATCATGTCCTTAACTTCATGAGTGTTGTGTAAATATTAATGACATTTTGTCCATAATTTTTACATAGCACTCCTGAAATTAAGGACATGATGTCCTAAAGTTTAACAACAGAACGTGTAAATACATGACAAAGCACTTTGTCGTTAATATTTACACAACACTCATGAAGTTAAGGACGCCATGTCCTTAATATTTACACACACTCATGAACATAAGGACACTATGTACTTAACATTTACACTGNCACAACCTAGCCATGCCGAAGAGGTATCTGCCATCTCATCCAAGATTTCAAAAGCTTCAGAATAAGGCGTGTTCATGAAGTTACCCCCAGTGAGTTGATTTACCACACGCTGATTTGTTGTGTTGATCCCCCTGTAGAAGGTCTGTTGGATCATGTCCTCGGTCATATCATTGTTCGGGCACTCTTTGACCATGGTACGATATCTTTCCCAAGTCTCGTGAAATGGCTCACTTGGCTTTTGCTTGAAAGCTAGAATTTCACCCCTTAGCGTAGCCATGTGTCCTGGAGAGAAGACTTTGGCAATGAACTTCTCGGCCAACTCATCCCAAGCGTGGATGAAATAATTGGGCAATCNGTACTTAACATTTACACTGCACACATAAAATTAACGACACAATGTCCTTAACATTTACACTGCACATATGAAGTTAAAGATATGATATCCTAAGTTTAACAACAGAAGGTATAAATAGATGACACTTTTTTTAACATTTACACTACACATATGAAGTTAAGGACAAAATATTCTAAAGTTTAAAACAGAAGGTGCTAATTCAGGACACTTTGTCCTTAATATATACACATCACTCATGAAGTTAAGAGTACCATGTCTAGCATATGTGTATTTCGTCTGGATGGAGAAAAATTTATTAAAACACTGACTAAAAAGTAAATACATTTTAAACCGTGACTTAAGAATAAATACAACTCTAATAGGTGGCTAACTGTGCACTTCCCCTTTATTATACCACTTTCTGAGGGTCAAATGAAGAGAAAATAAATATACATACTACTATTATCTGTGTGGCCTCAAGTGTACTTGCGATTATAGCTAAAAGCAAAACATAAATTAACACTAGACCAATTCTCAACCTATGTTCTATCAATAAAGACGTAAAGATATAACAATACCAAACATTCACGTGGTACTACGACGAGATGAAAATTTATTGGTTTTCACCACCTAGATATACAATTTTCTCAGTAGATCTGTCTCAAATGGCTTCTTCGAATCCACAACTCATACATAACCATATGAAAAGCATCAAAATATTTCGGAAAAGAGTTCCACTGAAAATGCTTCTGCACTTTCATTACATTCTTTTGAAGCTCCACGTACTGATCATACCCTATTTCTTCAAGAATATTCTTCAGTTTTGGAATATCAAGAGATGAAACGATAACAGAGAAACTTTCCCAGTTAAGTATGTCAGTGTATGGAAGGTCGTAATGATCGGCCAATATCACTGGAACACAACCGTAGTAAAGTGCGTCACCAATTCGGGCAGTGTTGATCTCGAAACCCTTAGCGTGAATACAGTATTTGCTGCCCAGTAACGCCTCCGAGTAGGGCGTTTTCATGCGGCCACTGTGGACCAGGATCTCGGAATTGTTTCGCCATACTTGAACTAGGTTTTCACGTACTCGGGAGTTCATTGCTCCAGCGAAGAAAGCTAGCTTTTGCCTGAATTGTTTCATATTAACAAAAGAATCATAAGGATAATCTAACGATCTTCCTTTAAAAGAAAAAAATAAGTAATGATTGAGAAGTAGAATCATAAGCACCTCCCTCCGTATTATGTTACGTGTCTTTGTTTGACCGGACTTGAAGTTTATATAAAGAAGGCTTATGAATTTCGTGATATTAAACTAGAGGTATGTATAACGTACCAACAATATCCGCGGCCTAGCTAAATTAAACATGTCATGTTATTCATTAAGGATAAAATGAGAAATTTTTGAATTAAGAACTTACTATATTTTAAAAACAAATTTTTTTTTGAAGCAAACTAAAATGAAAAGTACATACGGCAGATAAATTGAAATAGAGGGAGAGATACTTTTCAAAGAATTAACTATAATATATAGTATTTCTTATGTCTGGCACGCTACTTCTACGAATTACATGGTATAGTTTTGATCAGTTCGTCTAAATGTTCAATTTCATTTAAACGATGATGTCATTTCCAGCACACACTAACTTATTAGTTCTACATATCCTTCCCAAAATGAATTCCATAGGTTCAATTTCACGTAAACAAAGGTTTCATTTCCATCATAAACTTTGTTAGGAGTGTCTTGATTTCTTACCATATTTGGTTTTTCTATCTCTTACAGGAAAGAACAACATATTTATCATAATTGGGTTTTTCTTCTTGTAGAAGGAAATTATAGTTCTTCCATATTTGGCTAGCCCCTTTTTTTGTAGGAAAAGGTTTAAAATTCTATAAATTGAAGATCCTTCCTTCTCATTCAGTAGCATCCACAATGTAGCCATATGGTGTTTGAGAGTCGTGTTTAAGGGGAGAACTTTACGGGACAAGTGTTAGTGTGTCACTTGTGTTTGCTTCTTCGTGAGGTTGTTCTCTCGTTATTTTGTACTCTCTTTTATGATAGTGGATTACTCATCTCCGCTCGGAAAACTAGGATTCAACTCTTTAATCTTTAATATTTGCATTTGAAATATATCTAAACAAAAATAAAGTTGTTGCAAAAAGAGAAAACAAATAAAAGGAAGGGAAGTTACCTTTGTGAAGGAAGATTAATAGGGTGTAGTCCTTTTCTAGGCCAAATTTGAGGAATGGAAGCATCTTTGTGAGCAACATAACCAGATAGGAAGTAACTTGAAGAGCAAACTACTTGGATTGCATTTAACTTGACATGAATAGCTTTCTCCATTGCTGTCCTTCCAACAGAATGACATGCTACATAGAAATGGTCAGCCCCTCCTGACCTATTCCAATATGGGTATTTTTCACTAATCTCAAACACATAATTTTTCACAAAATCTTGGATCCCACCAACCCCCACCCTCTTATCATTCCTTAGACTTGCTATAGAAAATGGAAGATAAAAAAGGTCAGCTTCTTTGGGGTCATTTGTGATGAATTTGCTTTTATAAAGTGCTTTCTTGAAATAACTCTCACTTGCATAGTTCCCTGCTGGTTCATACTCAACTGGTAATAACACATTTGCAAATGGATCATTCTTCTTGTGGGGATACACATATATCTTTAGCCTTCTATTCATTTCCTTGTATTCTTCTTCGAACAGATCCTTGTCATGAAACACCTCTTTCTTCTCATCTGAAATCATCTGTATGATGATGAGCAGCTGCTATCTAAATATAGTATATAATTACGTATATATAAACATGACATTATATGCATACACCGTCATATATATATATGATCAGAGGCGGACTCAAAATTTTTACGCGACGGGGGCATATTATTCTGCTCAACCAGTATCCCCTAAATGCTTTTAGTGTTTGGGATGCCAACTGCTTTAAATTAACCATTTTCAAGATATTTACGTGTATATATACAGAATTTCGGCCGATGTTTACGGGATCCGGTGACCCCTCACCATGGGTCCCCCTCCGCTGATACAATTCTAATTGAAATTTATCTAAAATTTTCTTTGGCCTGATGTACACCATAATTATAATTTTAAAAAATAAATCAATTAAGGACAAGGGAAATGACAGATCAAACAAACTCATGATTATGACCACGTACTCACTTTCTCGCGGTAAATGCTAGAGAAGCTGTAAATTGAGCTTAAGTAGATATTCATTCAATGTGGTTGAGGTTTAAGTTTTGAAAATTTAGCTTCTAAATGTAGCTTTTAATATTTGAAAAAAATATACTTTCTTTTAATTTCTTGAGACCAAGTTGACACATAATTGAAAAGCTATTTAATTATTTTCTAATCGCAAGGTTGTTTTTGAGTTTTGGTAGATTTTTAAGATACCTTATCTAACCCTAATGTGCCTAAACTATCTACAATTTTTTTTAATAAGTAGTGTAATAGTTGACAAACCATTTTAATGAACAATGGATTAACATTTTTAAGTTGTTTTAACTGAAAAAGTATGTAAGCAAATTTATAAATATGCTAAGATAGCGAAAACACAAAGTAGACTTTAATTATGATTATTACGTACTACCATGCCCCCTATAAATGCTCGAAATGCCTATAAATTGAGCTCAAATTGATGTTAAATTGTTTTTAATTAAATGCTCTTTTTTTTTAATTCTAAACCAAATGGTCTTAATTATTTCTAAAATTAATCAAAATGTGTGTTTTTGATCCCTCTAGAGGAAGAAGAGGAACGGTTAATAATTTTGAGCTTAATAATTAATTAAAACCTTTTTGTATAGAGGAAGAATACAAAATTAAGCATAACACTCGGGTAGTTAGATGATGTGACGGTTAATAATTATAAATTTTTTAAGACTCAATGAGAGGGGTATTCAACTTGAACATTTCACACAAATTGAAGTTTAAACGTGTTTAGTCATATATTACAATGATCAAAATCAGAATTGACCAATAACTGAAAGCCTAAAACGCTATTCTCCATTAAAAGTATTTTAAAATGAAGTTGCTATATATATATATAATTCTAAGAAGTATCTACAAAGTTGAATTTTATTTCATTTCATGTAAACTTATTTGACTGGTCAAACAGATTAATAAAGAAAAAATGACTTTTGAAATTCATGGTTTTAAACATGCTATGATATTTATGTAGATTTAATACTTTTAAAATTTGCGGTCTTAAGTAAATCATATCATTTGTGTAACTATGAATCATGTCATTAAATATGTAAAATAAAAATTTAAAGTTAAATTATTATTTTTGGCTAATAATAAGGTAAGTATAAAATTAAATTATTTTAAACATAAAAATAAGTCAACCTTTTCTATATAGATTAAAATGAAAATTGTACAACTTAAAATGGAAGGTAGAGAGTTTTTCTAAAAAGAAATGATTTTCTAAAATGGTCAACTAATATGTTAATAGAGGATGGAGAATCTAGACTTGAATTAAGAAATTGACAGATACTCAGCTAGCCACCCGGGCCACCCTTCCCGTCATACTCAAAAACACCAATGAAAAAGAAAAAGTAGGAAATTGTGAAAGTGATTTAAAACTAAATAAAAGGAAACAAATAATTAAAGATGAAATATTTATCGTATTCATTGTTCTTTAATTAACGAATCGAAGAACAAGGAAAACACAAACCAAACCACCTAATGATCATCTCATACTCAATTACCCCCAGTAATACTTAGAAATTCAGCTTAGTTGATGTTCCAATTCTGATTTAATTTTGTAGCCAAATTTTATTTATTTATTTTTTTTTTTTTTGTGTGGGGGTTTTGGAATTTTCTTGAGAAACAACAAAATGCGATAAAAGATTTCTTAAAGTGATATTGGTAATTACGAGTATCCTGAATTTATGATGGCTGTATACAAAATACAATGTTGAAAAAGTAGATATTATTCTTGAAAGGTTTATTTTCTAATATGGCAACTAACTGCAATAGTGCAGGATAAAGAAGCTAGACTTTTATTGAAAAATGACGAATACTTCCGTATCCGCCACCTTCCGTTCAAAGTTCGTGTCAAAAAGAATAATTTATTTTTTTATTAGGAAATAATTTTTTTTTATGTAATAATTTATAGCCACATAAAATATATATTCTTCATTTTACATCATAAATTTAAATTTTTTTTTTTTCTTAAACTTCGTGCCCAATCAAATATGTTCGCATAAATTGAAACGGAAGGAGTATATATTACGAAAAATAAGAGATAAAGATGAAGTCAGCTTCCTCAACACCTATCGAGGTCTTCATTCTTCTCTAACGATTGAGGAAAAAGGGGAAAACTACATGTGTCAACTTACCACATTTAACTGATAAAAAAAAGAAGAAAAGAATGTATGTTAATTAGCTAATTATGTAAACACATTAAAGCTAGTAGAGTTTCAGCTACTAATTAAGATCCTTCTTATTTAAGATTTTCTCAAACTTCTGCCTAAATGGAAGATATTTTATGTTTCTATCCATTTAAAAGTACTCAAAGTATATTTTTTTCGGAGAAGCTATCAGAGGCGGAGACAGAAATTGAAGTTTTTTGATTCTAAACTTGCAACCGAACTCATAACTCATTAGTTATTGAGTTCGCAATTGAGTATTTATACATATTTAATGAATTTTCTAATACAAATCCAAGATCTAAACAAAAGTTATTGAATTCGTCCGAACCTGTACGTAGCACTCTCCCTTCGCCCCTGGAATCTACCACTATCGTGTATGTTAGACCCAAAAACGAAATAATAATGGGTAGAAAAAACAAATGTGTCTGCAGAGACCAATTCTTTTTATTTTTTTTAAATTAAAACTGCATTATAAAAACACTGTTGAAAACATGTTATTTTACTTGCATTTTTATCCCTTAGTTAGAATTGGCAACTCAATCAAGCTGTCAAAATTTAGAAGATATCTACCAACCTTTCCTCGTTCCCTTCTTTAGACCAGTCCCAGTCGGCCAACTTGAATATATTGGCTATTTATTTCAGCTTATAATAAGAAACTAAAATACAAAGTAAGATAAATAAAAGGAAATAAGCATGTTAGCCAATTGACTCCACATACTTTTATAGTCAAATAAATATTATTACATATTAAAAATCATAAGTTTAATTTTTTTTTATTCTTTTGCTGAATCAAGCACCGTTACACAGATAAAAATACAAGAATTATAAAACTTGATTTTAATATTTAAAAAGTATAGTGGTTAGTTTATTTTTTTCATGTATTGGGACTAAACTTTATGCAATTTTGACATAATTCATTAAGCGTCTAGCTGTTCTATATAGTGACGGATCCAAAATTTTATGCAAGCGGGTTCAATCATAGAAGTACATAATTTTAGTCGTAAAATAGTAGTTTTCAAGTGGGTTCAAATAAAATATTTATACAAAATTTACACAGCTTTAATTATAATTTATACATGTATACGGTATTATTTTTTAACGCAACGAATACAGCTGAATCCGCTTGCCATCATGTACGTCCGCCGGTGATTCTATACTAGTATTCCTAATATTTTAATCATTGAGGCAAGATAGGTAGCAACAAAAATATTGATAAAAAATCTACAAAATAATTAAGTTTCTCACCTCTTGAACCGACTTGAAGCTCCGGTTTAGAAATTGGAAGTGGCTCTGGCAAAGGCAAAATAGTACTAGTAGTATTTGGTAATAAAAGAGTTAGAGTTTCTTCATCTTGGATTGGCTTATTATGATGATCATCAACCAAAACTCCATGAAAGGATCTGTTAGATTTCTGTATTTCTTGAACAAGAATTCTCAAATTAGAAGAGCTGATTCTTGAGGAATCTAATGGTGTTTTTATGTGAAGTCGAGTTTGACGAGAATGAATATTGAGAAGTCTTGAGGTAGAAAAAATGTAGAATACAATCAAAGTTGAAGTTATGAAAGCT
Source organism: Nicotiana knightiana (assembly GCA_005239525.1). Taxonomy (NCBI): domain Eukaryota; kingdom Viridiplantae; phylum Streptophyta; class Magnoliopsida; order Solanales; family Solanaceae; genus Nicotiana; species Nicotiana knightiana. The sequence continues at coordinate 143,014 of ML430011.1, forward strand.
AGAATAATTGGTTTTATGAATGAACCTTTGAACCCACGATTCCATTGAGATGAAACAGCCATATTGGTTCAACTTTCCCTCTGCTTCATGAAGAGAGGGAGCTGGAATTATTATAAAAGAAAACCTTGAAACGAAAAGTACTCTTAATAATATTTTGAATTAAAATATGACATATTCATTGTTTGATTTTCTTCTTTTTTGTTATTTTGTGCTAACTTCCTCATTAGTTTACTATACTTTGTGATGACCGCCCACAACTTTTATCAAATTCTATTTTTTCCCTCAACAGCTTTTGTTTCATGAATTTAATGTTTTAACGTACGTGTAGCACATAATTTAATTGCATGTTTAACTAATTGGTGATCTCAACTTGATCGATTCTAGGTCAATGAATAAGGATTAAAATTATATTTTAAATGATAAATAAATTTTACTTATAATTTTTAAAATCATGAAACTTTTGAAATTTTGGAAATATGTAAAACTGAATAAAAATAGTGAGTTAACTCTCGAGAAGCTAAATATGAGGTCAAATACTTTTTTTTTTCTTTTCTAAAAAGCTAAAAATAAAAATAAAACAAAGAGGAGTGGATGAGTTATGTTTTGGATGGAAGAATTATTTCAAAGGTTATTTTTTGAGGAGCTTTGATTTTTTTTTTTTTACAGCAAAATCACATTTCTAAGAACCGGAAGATTTATAGAGGAACTAATGTAAATAGCAATTTTTTAGTAGTACAAATCAAGAAAAAAAGTCATAGAGAGATTTAGACTTACTAAAGGGATCCAAGAAGCTCACAGGTGTAGTTTTTTAATTAAAAGATTATGTAATTAGTTTTCTATTGAACGCCTAATGAATGTAATAAAAATTAAAGACGATAACACACAAATGAATGTAAAAAATTTAATTCAAAATGATTATTTTATCGTTCACCTTATATATTTCTGAAGAAAATCGTTATGAAAAAACGACAAGGGACCACTAAGAAAACTTTCCAAAAAAAAAAAAGAAGAAAAATTTAACGGGACAAAAGGTGAAACCAAAATGCACGTAAAAGGACATGTTATTAAAAATTTATGTATAATTTTCTATAATAGTGGTAGGAACATGAGAAGAAATATGCGTCTTGTCTTGACCTAAAAGGAGGGACCATATATAATAATATGGAGCTTAGAAGGTAATTAAGAAGGTTTAGTATAGTTATATAAATTTCGGGGGAGTTCGCCATAATTATAAAAGATTAAGTGGAGGTTAGCGTAAATAATAAATTGCTCTTTTATATTCTTTTATCCTTTCTTGGCCTGCTTTTAGGAATAATGTCAGCTCTTGTATAGATGTATAATAAAACAGACAGTTGGGATTTAAGAAGCGATTATTTTATATTAAAAAGTCGTTCTCCATTTAGAAATGACAGAAGACAAAGTTTGATATGTTTCCTTAACGTACACGAAATAGGCAACGAAAATGTTCAAAAGAAAATTTAGATATTTTATCACCATGGTTTAACAGAATAATATAAATATGTACATTAAAAAAAAAAAAAAAAATATATATATATATATATATATACGTTACATTTTTATAATTCTGCTATTCTTATGTTTACGTGGCTGATCTTTCATCGGGTTTTAGGTTATTGTTAATGGAACACTTCATTGCTTCTTTGAAGGGTTGTAGATAGACTTGGTCACATTCTTGGTTCTAAATGGTTATGAGTGATGAGGACTAAATTCCAGGACCAAAAAAAGTAAAATAGCGACTAGACCTTTATCTCATTTTTTTAGATTTTTCGTGATTACACTCATGGTTTTTGGTAATTGGTAAAAACTACATACTTCTGAATATGTTTATATTCCAGATGTTATGTGATTTGAGGAATATATCGTTATTAGACTGAATTATGCTCATTACGTGTTACTTATGTGTAGGAACGTGTTTGGATGAAAGTTAATCCAAAATAGGAAGTTTTGGCGCAAAACAGAAAGTGAAGACACAAGGAAAGAGCTGAAGGCAGCTTGTCCACCAAGCGCGCACCGAGGGAGAGGCATACGAGGGGAGTTGGCCTTACGCACATCATCCCGAGGAAAAGAAGAAAAAAGGAATTGGGAGCAAATTCGCCAGTCGCGTGTCGCGCGGTTGTCACACGCCGCGCTCAGTTATCTTGTCCGAATTTGGATTGTATTGGGCTACCTTCTAACCATCCTAGGTCATATAAACACTCCATGAAACGTCTTTTGATGGGGTTACACATTGTTTGAGGCAAGAAACGTGGAAAGAGCTGGAGACAACAAATTTGGCAATGAGTTCACCTTTTTTTTTTCTAGTTCGTTTGTAATTTTTAACTATTATTTTGAGAACCACATTATGAGTGCCCAAGTACTTTAGTTTTTGGGTTGTGGTTGTCATGAATACTGATAATTGTTGACTATTACTTTTTTTTAGTATGAATTATCATCATAGGTTGCTTCTTTATTTCTAGGTTTAATCTGCGAATTGTATGGCCGCCAATACTCACTTTGTATGTTATACTTGGAAAAGACATGTTCAGATTAGAATAGAATTAAAGATGCCTGTTTCTGAACCCGTGTCTTAGGAAAAGATCACTACAAGAAATCAACCTTATTGTGGCGACTAAAGTCGTTACAATATCCCTAGTAGTCGTTGCTAAAAGGTATCAGTGGCGACTTTTGTATTGCCACAAGTACAACCGTAACTGAAGGTTTTTTGTGGCGATATTTCAAGTCACCGCTAAAAGAACATATTTGTGGCGACAGAGTTGCCACAAAAGGTTGGAAAAAATGCTACAAAAATTTGTTCCAAACAAGAAAATATTAGACGAGTCACCACTATCTCTTCACCTTTAGCAGCGACTAGCATCGCCACAAAAAAAAATTTATGTTCAATGACAAGATTATGTCGCCACTATATATTCACCTTTAGCACCAACTAGCATCGCCACAAAAAATATCTATGTTCAGTGGCAAGATATGTCGCCACTATAAATGTCTTTTAGTAGAGACTAAAGTCGCCACAAAATATTTAACCATGAAAGGCACTATATTTTCTGTAGCAACTAAAGTCGCTGCAAAAAAAAAAAAAAAAAAAAAGACCTACAGTGACAACTTTTATATTGCAGCAATTATTAATTTTTTGACAAAACTATGTCGCCACTAAAACTTATTTTCTCATCACTTATAACGACCAAAATTATATACCTTTCTATGCCAGTAGGAACCTAATTCTCTAAAATTTCATACAGAATATTCATATCAATTGACTATCAATATTAAAGCAACCAATAATATTTGACAAACACCAAAAGATTTCTCAAGCCTAATATTATAAATATTATCATTACTAAAAAGTCAATTACATATATACTACCCGACACTTCATTGTACACTGTAATTGTACGCATATACATATCCCAAAAAGATAAAATATTAAGTGCCTTGTAATTGCTCCTTGCTCGACACCATCCTTGAACGATACCATTGTTTAAGTGCCTTGTCTTTGGTAGACAAAAGTAATATATATAAGGAACATAATGAGATTTGTTATATCCAACTACTATCAAAATTCTAAAAAATTTCAGTCTATGTCAAATTCTAAGTGTCTATGTTCACTAATGAGTAACGACACAGTGCCAAAAATTAGAAACCTCAAATCATAGCATATGTTTGATGAAACAATCCTACGAGAACAGTACAAAAACCCAAAGCAATCATCTTTCCATTGAACAGCTAAGTGCGAGACCCAGATGAAGACTGGAAATAGAATCACTATTCTCATCCAACTTACAGAAACACAATCCAATTGCCTCGCATATCATTCCATGAGCTGCAACAAAAACTGCTGAACTCAAACGTCAAACATGATGAAAAACAACCTAAATTAATTCACACCAACAAGTGCATCACCAGATTAAAAGCAAAAGCAACTAATTATCAACTTGCATAACAAATGCACACAAACTGCATATATTTGATCTAATGAATAGTAATGTAAATAGAATTAAAGAATTACCAACCAACTTAAATTTGAAATGACAGAATTGTATGATAAAGAAAGAAGCAAACACAAAGTATAAGGTATCAATTAAAAGGCTTATAATTGCAATATTTAAGGTTATGTTAGATTATTTTATCATCAATAAAAAAGGAAAGAAAAGAAAAAGGAAATATTAAATAAGGAGCAAGTACCTGTTATTGTTGCATTCTGGTCAAGAAACTAGCAAATTGTTCGTGCATCTTCTTGTCCACTTCTAGAAAGATCCTTTTGTCTACTTATAGAGAGATCCTTTTGTCTACTTCTACATTTGCGTGTTGACGCTCCTCTGCCAACTTCGTTTCCAACTCAATTCCATATTTCTTCGCAACTCATCAGCCACTTGTTCACGTTCTTCTTGCAACTTCCTATCCATCTCGGCTTGCATCTCTTGACGCACAATATCAATAATAGAAGACACGCTGGCCTCTATGTTTGCCTGCTGAAAGTTACTCTTTTTAGGAGTCTTCTTTCCGTATCCTTTTCCACGAACATAGTCTGTTCTCTCACCAAGTACGGAGGATAAAATCTCATCTCTAGTCATGGGATGCTCGACCTCCTCAGATTGTTGCTGAGCAACAAGTTTCTGGAGTTTATCCTGTATTTATGCACAATAATTTAAATGAAAACATAATAAAACATATTAAATGAAACTTACATAAACAGAGAACTTTATAAGTGTTTTTAGATAATTACATGAATTGTAACGATCCGACCGGTCGTTTTACGTTATCGGACCCCGTTCCCCTAAATGAAACTTCTCATAGCAGCTTTTTATGATTTATGACTTGTGGGGACTGGTGGTCCGGGATTCGGAGGTGTTTAGAATGCTACAGGAAAAATTGGTTCCTTAAGGTTGCCCTTTAAGGCCAGGTTTGACTTCGGTCAATATTTTGGGTCTCGGAATCGAATTTCGTCAGTTCCGGTAGCTTCGTGTGATGATTTTGGACCTGGGCGTATGTTCGGAATAGGTTTCTAATGAACCGGGAGCGTTTCGGCACCCAATATTAAAATAAGAAGTTCCTTAAGTTCCTATTGTGGTTTTGGACGTGTTCTTGTTTTATCGAGGTCTGAATGAAATTCTGAGGCCCATAATAGTTCCATTATGTCAGTTATGACTTGCCTGCAAAATTTGGTGTCATTCCGAGTAGAATAGGTCGGTTCGGCGCGTTGTTAGCGAAGTCTAGAAAACTTAAAGTTCCTAAGTTTGGTTCTTGGGGTTTGAGGTGTGATTTTGAGTTTTAGCGTTGTTTTGGGTGTTCCGAAGGCTCGAGCGAGTCCTTATTATAATTTGGGACTTGTTGGTATTTTTGGATGAGGGCTCGGGTGGACCCAGGGGCCTCCCGGTAACCCAACCGGGGCTAAAAAACCAGCTAAAATAGCTGCTAGTGCACCTGATCTAGTGAGACCGCAGTGCGGTTGCCCAGTCGCAGGTGCGGGACCGCTCCTGCGGTCCCAAGCATCGCAGGTGCGACCCCAGGTGAGGTCCCCCTTTCTTGCGGGTGCGGACAAAAGTCTGCAGGAGCGGAACTGCTGGTGCAGCCATCCCTCCGCAGGTGCGAACACATCCCTTCCCGTCCAGTTCCGCAGGTGCGAGCCCCAGCTCGCAGGCGCTAGACCGCAAGTGCGGTCCCCGAGCCGCAGGTGCGAAATCCCTGTAGGCCAGACAATATATATTCTTTGAAACTCGGGATTTCACCCCCTTCATTCATTTTCCTCCACAATTAGAGTCTTGTGAGCTTGGGAAGAGCACACCACAACCTAACTACTGTCAAGGTAAGTTAATTCCACCTCAATACTAAATTAATCCATGATATTCTAGCTAAATCAACTACTAAATCATTGAAAAGTCAAGAATTGGGTAGTAATTTAGGGTTCTTGAGAAATTGGTGAATTACCCATTTATTGCCATAAATCCAAGTAGAAATCATATATTCCTCCGTGAGTTTTCAAAATTCGAGCGTGCGGGCCAGGGGTTGGATTTTAGGAATTCTTCAAGAATGTTAAATTATTGAATAAGAAGGATAATTTCCCTACTTTGAACATGCATTGATTTTATTGTACCATATTTGGCTAGTTGGAGTCCTCGGGTGTAAAGTTCAGAGTTCGGTCGCATCCTTGGTCCGAGGGGTAGATTCGACACGAGGTGAGTCTCCTTTCTAACCTTTTAAGGGGGAATTGCCCCCCTAGGTGATTTAAATACTATATGTGATAATTTGTGGGGGCTACGTACGTACAAAGTGACGAGAGTCCGTACGTAGCGACTATTACTATTATGTCCGGGTAGTTAGGCCCACATCATGCCTTGTGTTTTAATTGATATGAACTGTATGCATAATGAATTAATGTTACATGTTACTTATGTCCCCGAAGTTATGAAATTTGAGAAAAAACTTGTAAGAAATTGTTCACGGAAAAGTATTCTCTTTTAAAAAGGAATAATGTATGTGCATGTGACCGCTTCGAAATTTACATTCCGCGAACAGAGTGTGATTTCCCCCACTCTTATGGGAACGGGCTGTACGCCACGGTGGATTGAGAGATGCACTTTTGGTACGGACCGTTCGATCCTCGGCAGTGCATAGAGAGGGATTGAGAGATGCACTTTTGGTACGGGCCGTTCGATCCTCGCCAGTGCATAGAGAGGTTGAGAGATGCACTTTTGGTACGGGCCGTTCGATCCTCGGCAGTGCACATATGTGAGTACTTTGTGGAGAGGTGCACTTTTGGTACGGGCCGTTCGATCCTCGGCAGTGCACGGGCTTGACTATCTTATGACTCCGGCCGGTTGTCCTTACCCTGCATGCGTATGATTTATTTGTTACTAAATTCATGGATATTGATCTGACAGATATTTGGGGAAAAAGTGAAGTGGTAATTGTTTTATTTATTCCCAGTATTCTTCCTGGATTTCAGTATCTTACATATATACTTGTTGCTTCATTGTCTTTACATGCCTACTTTTTCTGTTACATCCTGTTAAATTATATTGTTGGACCTTAGTGAGTGTCATGTTGACCTCTTGTCACTACCTCTTCGAGGTTAGGCGGGATACTCACTGGGTACATATATATTTATGTACTCATGCTGCACTTCTGTACTTAATTGTACAGGTTCTGAGGCTGGTGTTTCTGGTTATCCGACCGGAGCTTGACATATATTCTGGACCTGACTCCACGGTGAGCTGCCTCCCTTGGCGATTCTCAGCAGTGCTATGGAGTTATCTTTTGTTTATTTCTGTCTACTTCTCTCAGGCAGCAGTACAGTTTGTATCATCTTTTGTATATTCTCCTAGTTCGCCTTTTGACTTGTGACACTAGTTCCTGGTACGCACATAGTAGACTCTTTATTTTGGGACTGTATATATTGGATCATGATTATTGTGTCTGTATTTACTTAAGTTGGTTAATATTTCCGCTTTTATTTAAATGATCTAAGTTTAAAACTTTGGGAATATGTGGGGTTGGTATGTTAAATAAGGATAATCTCACTAGTAAACAACTGTTGGCTTGCCTGACTCCGATGTTGGGCTCCATCACGCCCGGTGTTGGATTTTGGGTCGTGACAACATGGTATCAGAGCACTAGGTTCACGTAAGTTTCACGAGTCATGGGCAAACCTAGTAGATTCTTGGGGATCGGTACGGAGACGTTTGTACTTATCTTCAGGAGGCTATAGGGTGTTAGGAAACCTCTCTTTGTTCTTATCCTATCGTGCAATCGATGATTTATTAAATTCATTCTTCTATTCTCTCACAGATGGTGAGGACGCGCGCATCTGATGTTCCAGACCCGGGAAGGGCCGCTACCCCNAACCATCCGGTAGTAGGGGACGAGGGCGTCCCAGAGCTATTCCGGTCCCGCCACCAGAGGACCCTATTATAGAGGAGCAGGATGAGGTGCCTCCAGCAGATCCTGCACCAGTACACTTTCTCACGGTGCCAGGCTTCCAGGCAGTCATGCGCCGTATGATGAGATTTATGGACACTATGTCCCAGGCTGGTTTATTTCAAGCAGATCCTGCCACTTCTCAGGCGGGAGGGGGAGACCAGACCCCTACGGCCCAGGCCGTAGGACCGACAGCAGCATTACATCACACCCCGGGTACATTGCCCATGGGTGGTACCCAGCCTGTAGTAGCAGCACCGGAGCCAAGACCAGCTGCGGATGGCAATCAGTAGAAGATGTTACACATATGGACTCGATTGCTCCCTCCAGTATTCGGGGGTGAGAGAGGTGAGGAAGCCCGGGACTTCATTGATAGGTGCAGGGATAGACTGCACAACATGGGGATCCTAGCGTCCCATGGAGTGGATTTCACCACATTCCAATTAGATGGCAGAGCTCGCAGGTGGTGGCAGTCTTATATTCTTAGCAGGCCAGCAGATTCTCCTACTGTCACTTAGGAGCAGTTCACACTGATGTTCTTGGACATATATATTCCACCCTCTGAGAGGGAAGAGCTGCGGGGTCAGTTTGAGCGATTAGAGCAGGGGCAGATGGTCTGTGACAGATTATGAGGCCAGATTTTCAGAGCTATCACACCATGCTCTTATGATATTGCCCACCGATGCTGAGAGAGTGCGGAGGTTTGTAGCAGGGTTGAATCTAGGTATTAGATCCACCATGGCTCTAGAGGTGGAGATGGGTACCCCTTATCAGCTTGTAGTGGAGATTTCTCGCAGGATCGAGGGTTATCGGTCGAGGAGCAGGGAGCAAAGGCAGCAGGATAAGAGGGACAGATTCTCTGGAGATTTCAAAGGCGCCCCAGCTAGGGGTAAGGGTCAGCCCAGCAGGCCTTTATATTCTGCACCTCCACCACCTCCCCGAGGTGTTCCAGCGAGGCCTCATTTCAGTGCCATGCCAGAGCATTCCTAACATCCTCCAGCCATTCAGAGTTCACACAATGGTTATCCCAGTCATCCGAGATCCTCTGATCCTTATTTCAGTCCTATGCTTGAGGGCTCTCATCGCCCTCCGGCCATTCAGGGATCTTCTTCGGGGCAGCAGACTATGCTACCTGGGAGTTGTTATGAGTGTGGAGATCCAGGTCATATGAGGAGGAAGTGTCCCAGGTATCGGGGCAAGGCCGTATAGTAGGGTTATCATCCGATGGGTCCGGCACCAACAGTCCAGCCACCTAGAGATGGAGGACAGGTCGGCAGGGGTCGTCCTAGAGGTGGAGGCCAGTCAGGGGGAGGTCAGGCAACTCCTGTTCACTCCGGTGGGGCTTAGTCTTCAGGTGCTCCAGCCAGGTTCTATGCTATTCCGGCCAGATCAGATGTAGTGGCCTCAGACCCCGTGATCACAGGTATTATCTCAGTATGTGGTAGAGAGGCTTCAGTATTGTGTGATCTAGGATCCACTTATTCTTATGTTTCATCCCTATTTGCTCCTTTTCTGGATGTTTCTCGTGAGTCCTTAGGATCTCCTATATATGGGTCCACTCCTGTGGGCGATTCTATGGTGGTAGACTGGGCGTATCGGTCTTGTGTGATCACCTTCTGTGGGTTCGAGACCCGAGCTGACCTTTTATTTCTCGACATGGTTGATTTTGAGGTTATTCTAGGCATGGATTGGCTAATGCCCTAACAACATTCATGGACTTGATGAATAGGGTGTTCAGGCCGTATATTAATTCCTTTGTCATTGTCTTCATTGATGACATTTTGATTTACTCACGTAGCCTGGGGGAGCATGAGTAGCATTTGAGAGTTGTGCTCCAGACTTCGCGAGAACATAAGCTATATGCTAAGTTCTCCAAGTGTGAGTTTTGGTTGGATTCCGTGGCATTTTTGGGGCATGTGGTATCCGGAGAAGGTATCAAGTTTGATCCTCAGAAGATCGAGGTAGTTCAGAGTTGGTCGCGTCCTACTTCAGCTATAGAGATCATGAGCATTTTGGGCCTAGCAGACTATTATCGCCGATTTCTGGAGGGTTTCTCTTCTATTGCAACTCCATTGACTAGATTGACTCAGAAGAATGCCCCGTTTCGATGGTCTGACGAGTGTGAGGCGAGCTTTCAGAAGCTCAAGACAGCATTGATCTCAGCACCAGTTCTAGTATTGCCTTCTGGTTCTGGGATGTACACAGTATATTGCGACACTTCACGCATTGGCTTGGGGTGTGAATTGATGCATGAAGGGAGAATTATTGCTTATGCTTCACACCAACTGAAGGTTCATGAGAAGAATTACCCTGTGCACAATTTGGTGTTGGCGGCGATTGTTCACGCTCTTAATATTTGGAGGCACTACTTGTATGGAGTGTCCTGTGAGGTTTATACAGATCATCGTAGCTTGCAGCACTTGTTCAAGCAGAAGGATCTTAATTTGAGGCAGCGCAAATGGCTTAAGTTGTTGAAAGATTATGAAATCACCATTCTTTATCACCGGGCAAGGCAAATGTGGTAGCAGATGCTTTGAGCAGGAAGGCGGAGAGTATGGGTAACTTGGCTTATATTGCAGCAGAGGAGAGACCTCTAGCCTTGGACATTCAGTCCTTGGACAATCGCCTAGTGAGTTTAGACCTTTCAGAGCCTCGTCGAGTTTTAGCATATGTGGTTGCTCAGTCTTCGTTATTGGGGGATATTAAGGCCCGACAGTTCTATGATCCATGCTTAGCAGAGCTTCGAGAGACAGTGGTTCAGGGTAGGGCCAAAGAGGCTACTATTGGAGAGGATGGTGTTCTGAGACTTCAGGGCCGCTTATGTGTTCCTAATGTCGATGGCCTGAGGGAGAGGATTCTAGATGAGGCACATAATTCACGGCATTCTATTCATCCTGGTGCTACGAAGATGTATCGTGACTTGAAACAACATTTCTAGTGGAGACGGATGAAGAAGGACATTGTGGAGTATGTGACTAGGTGTCTTAATTGTCAGCAAATGAAGTATGAGCACCAGAGGCCAGGAGGCCTACTTCAGCAGATGCCCATTCCTGAGTGGAAATGGGACCGCATCGCTATGGACTTCGTGGTTGGGTTGACTCAGACTTTGCGGAAAGTGGACGCGGTTTGGGTCATTGTGGATAGATTGACCAAATCGGCGCATTTCATTCCAGTAGCTACTACATATGCTTCTGAGAGGTTGGCCCATATCTACATTCGGGAGATAGTCCTGTTGCATGGTGTGCCGGTGTCCATTGTATTAGATCGAGGTCCTCATTTCACCTCGCACTTTTGGAGAGCATTGCATAGTGAGATGGGCACCCAAATAGACCTCAGCACAACATTTCACCCTCAGACTGATGGTCAGTCGGAGCGTACAATTCAGATATTAGAGGACATGCTTAGGGCATGTGTGATTGACTTCGGAGGTCAGTGGGACCAGTTCTTGCCTTTGGCCGAGTTTGCTTACAATAATAGTTATCAGTCCGGCATTGAGATGGCACCATTTGAGGCTTTGTATGGTCACAATGTCGTTCTCCTGTCGGGTGGTTTGAGCCTGACGAGGCTAAGTTATATGGCACCGACCTTGTGAGGGATGCCTTGGAGAAAGTGAAGTTGATTCAGGAGAGGCTCCGTACAACACAGTCCAGACAGAAGAGTTACGCGGATCAAAGGGCGCATGATGTATCATTTATGGAGGGAGAAAGGGTCCTGTTGAAAGTCTCGCCTAAGAAGGGTATTATGAGGTTTGGGAAGAAGGGCAAGCTGAGCCCGAGGTTTATAGGTCCATTCGAGGTGTTGAGACGAGTTGGAGAGGTTGCTTATGAGCTGGCCTTCCCTCCCAGTTTATCAGGAGTTCATCCAGTTTTTCATGTGTCCATGCTCCGGAGATACCACGCCGACTTCTCCCACGTGGTTGATTTCAGCACTATTCAGTTAGATGAGAAGTTGGGCTACGAAGAGGAGGCAGTTACTATTATTGATAGGTAGGACCGCTAGTTGCGGTCCAAGAGAGTTTCTACTTGGTATTTTTGGACGAGGGATCGGGTGGACCCAGGGGCCTCACGGGAACCCAACGGGGCTAAAAACCAGCTAAAATAGCTGCTGGTGCACCTGATCTGGTGTGACCGCAGGTGCGGTTTCCCAGTCGCAGGTGCGGGACCGCTCATGCAGTCCCAAGCATCGCAGGTGTGACCCCAGGTGAGGTCCCCCTTTCTTGCGGGTGCGGATAAAAGTCCGCAGGAGCCGAACCGCTGGTGCGGCCATCCCTCTGCAGGTGAGAGCCTAGCCCTTCCCGTCCAGTTCCACAGGTGCGAGACCGCAGGTGCGGAATCCCTGTAGGCCAGGCATTATATATTCTTTGAAACTCGGGATTTCACCCCCTTCATTCATTTTCCTCCACCATTAGAGTCTTGTGAGCTTGGGAAGAGCACATCACAACCTAGCTACTATCAAGGTAAGTTAATTCCACCTCAACATTAGTTTAATTCATGATCTTCTAGCTAAATCAACTACTAAATCATTGAAAAGTCAAGAATTGGGTAGTAATTTAGGGTTCATGAGAAATTGATGAATTACCCATTTATTGCCATAAATCAAAGTAGAAATCATATATTAACGATCCTTAGTCTTCGGGTGAGCGATTCCTGCGTGAGTTTTCGAAATTCGAGCGTGCGGGTCTGGGGTTGGATTTTGGAAATTCTTCAAGAATGTTAAATTATTGAATAAGTAGGATAATTTCCCTACTTTGAACATGCATTGATGTTATTGTACCATATTTGGCTAGTTGCGAGTCCTCGGGTGTAGAGTTCAGAGTTCGGGCGCATCCTTGGTCCGAGGGGTAGATTCCACACGAGGTGAGTCTCCTTTCTAACCTTGTAAGGGGGAGTTGTCCCCCTAGGTGATTTAAATGCTATATGTGATAATTTGTGGGGGCTACTTACGTACAAAAGTACCGAGAGTCCGTACGTAGCGACTATTACTATTATGTCTGGGTAGTTAGGCCCATATCATGCCTTGTGTTTTACTTGATATGAACTGTATGCGTAATGAATTAACGCATGTTGCTTGTGTCCCTGCATTTTATGAAATTTGAGAAAAACTTGTAAGAAATTGTTCACGAAAAAGTATTCTCTTTCAAAAAGGAATAATGTATGTGTATGTGACCGCTTCGCAATTCACGTTCCGCGAGCGGAGTTTTATGGGAACGGGTCGTACGCCACGACAGATTGAGAGATGCATTTTTGGTACGGGCCATTCGATCCTCGGCAATGCATAAAGAGGGATTGAGAGATGCACTTTTGGTACGGGCTGTTCAATCCTCGGCAGTGCATAGAGAGGGATTGGGAGATGCACTTTTGGTACAAACCGTTCGATCCTCGGCAGTGCATAGAGAGGGATTGAGAGAGAAATTTTGGTGCGGGTCGTTCGATCCTCAACAATGCATAGAGAGTTTGAGAGATGCACTTTTGGTACGGGCCGTTCGATCCTCGGCAGTGCACAGATGTGAGTACTTTGTGGAGAGGTGCACTTTTGGTACGGGCCGTTCAATCCTCGACAGTGCACGGGCTTTACTATCTTATGACTCCGGCCGGCTGTCCTTACTCTGCATGCGTATGATTTATTTGTTACTAAATTCATGGATATTGATCTGACAGATATTTGGGGAAAAAGTGAAGTGGTAATTATTTTATTTATTCCCAGTATTCTTCCTGGATTTCAGTATCTTACATATATACTTGTTGCTTCATTGTCTTTACATGCCTACTTTTTCCGTTACATCCTGTTAAATTATATTGTTGGACCTTAGTGAGTGTCATGTCAACCTCTCGTCACTACCTCTTCGAGGTTAGGCGGGATACTCACTGGGTACATATCTATTTATGTACTCATGCTGCACTTCTGTACTTAATTGTACAGGTTCTGAGGCTGGTGTTTCTGGTTATCTGACTGGAGCTTGACATATATTCTCGACCTGAATCCACGGTGAGCTGCCTCCCTTGGTGATTCTCAGCAGTGCTATGGAGTTATATTTTGTTTATTTCTGTCTAATTCTCTCAGACAGCAGTACAGTTTGTATCATCTTTTGGATATTCTACTAGTTCGCCTATTGACTTGTGACACTAGTTCCTGGCACGCACATAGTAGACTCTTTATTTTGGGGCTGTATATATTGGATCATGATCATTGTGGCTGTATTTACTTAAGTTGGTTAATGTTTCCGCTTTTATTTAAAGGATCTAAGTTTAAAACTTTGGGAATATGTGGGGTTGGTATGTTAAATAAGGTTAATCTCACTAGGAACAACTTTTAGCTTACCTGACTCCGGTGTTGGGCGCCATCATGACCTGTGTTGGATTTTGGGTCGTGACATGAATTTTTTGGGATTGTGAATCCAACCACACCAGTTCGCCTCTATCATCCTTGATTGGAAAATGCTGCAAGATTTTATGAGCTACTTTCTTGCCTCCATGTTCTTCGAACTTCCATCTAGACTTACAACACTTAGGACCTTAGTAATGTGTTGATTAAGTTTCTGCCAGGTAATATGCAAGATATGTCGCCACTATTCTAGAATTACTTATACGAATTGTGTGCAATGAAGAACAAGTTCAAACCAGGGTATGTACCACTCCATGAAACTACAAAAATACATGACCTTAGTAATGTGTTGATTAAGTTGCTGCCAGGTAATATGCAAGATTGACAACTTCAACAAACAGTATTCAGAAATCATATAACAAAATTTCTTTCCTTGGACGAGATCAGAAGATAGTTAAACAGGTAGAGAAATTATGAGGAAGAAGCATTTCTGGTGATCTTCTGCTTCTTTTCTCTGCAAAAAGGAATCTTGCAGAGGAAAACAGATGATCATGTGTTGATCTCCCACTATTAACAAATTTTGGCAGTTTTATCTTTCTTTTAACCTCCTTGTTAAGAGTGTCAGTGTCTTCCAATAAGTATTAAAAATATACTAGATAATTGGGGTGATTCTGCAATCTGCATAATGGCATATTTGACACACAGACATAGTGTATCACAAGATAATGTAATGAATCATTTTAATAACTCTATGATGTGATAAACATTACATTTTCCACATGATATACTAATAAAGCTGAAGTATATCAGAACCACCTAGCATTTTCTTAACCCTTAAACCTCTTATGACATCCATGAGTAGAAACATGTAGAAGTCATCAGCAAACATATATTTGGGAAATTAAATATATTTGGGAAACGGCAACAAGCAAACATAAAGTAGTCAGAATTACTCATTCAAATCCAAACAAGGGTGTATGGAAAATAGACACATGAAACAGAAGGAAATTGTTATTTTGATCGATTTACACTACTAGCTTGTCAATTCGTCTGATCATCTCATAGTACGCTGCTATAGAAAGGAAGAGGAAAAAGATAAAGATGACATAATTTATATGATAGATCCTGTGATTGAACCACATATCAATAACAATTTGAGCTTGGATATAATAAGAGCTAAATGTGTTGTGTCCTCGGTCCTGCTTCACAAATTTGCTTTGTTTCTTTAGGCTAAGCACTGCAACAATCACATGATTTAAAGGAGTCCCAGGATTTGTACAGGACATATACTACTCCCAGTTCGCACACCTCTTCATATTTTTAAAGACATTTCACTTTTTTTCTACGTCGAATTTAAGAAACAATCATATTTAGACACTTAAGTATGATGATTTTGATTGTGATATGTTTTACCGCATCAATATATCAGCCTTAAACTCTTTTGGAATGAATTTTTTGTCTCATTTTGTCAATGAGAACTAAGTTGTTTGTAACTAACGTGGTTAAAATTTGTTAATAGTGTAAAGTTTTAGTTTGTTTTATGCAATAGAATGACCAAATTCATGTAAAAATAGTGTAGTTTGTTTTATGTGAGTACCAAAACATGTTTCCGCCAAAGAATTTTTGGATCCTAGACCTGAGAAATGCATAGCTAAGTAAGATTATAAGTAGTGTAGCTAATTCGTATTGAATGGATCAAGAACAAGTTAACTAAAGTTGATGAAAGTTGCGTCCAAACAATCTATTGAGAACCATTTTCGCCACTGCCCATATGTTAAAACTGTTAATGGAAACGAAACTTAAAAACTTGAGCCTTGAAAATGAATGAGTACTTGAAGATCCGACTCGGAACAAGAGCAATCCCTCATACGCTAAACAAAACAATCCCTCATACATCGAGTAGAACTTGGTAAAATTCTGACTCCGCCTCGAATTACAACAACAAAAAATTAAAAATCTAAAATACTTGATTACATCAAAGAAACTTCTTTCCCCAAAGAAAAGTGAAAAGATTAGGGATTTTAACATACCTGAGTTGTTAAAATTTCACTTCTATATTTTCTTGCCTTTTGCCGACTTCCCCAGCTGTGTACAAGCTCTTGTGTACTTGAAGTTGAAGAATCTTTGAGTCAATAGAGACAACTCAAACGAGAAGATTAGGGTGAGATTTTAGAAGGATTTCGATTTGGGATTTCTATTATCTGGACAGATTTCTATTATCTGCTTCAATGGTAGAGAATTCGATTCTCCCTCAATCCTTCACCAAATCGAACTCAAACTTTGGATTCGACTTCCAAGTAAACCCAAAATCAAACCTCAGTGTTCAATTTGTGCAAACAATGGCCTGAATCGAAAGATCCCAGTGGTCTTCTTCTTCGCACAACCCGATTTACAAATTCAAACCAAAACTCGTCAAACCAGCATCCAATCTTAAGATTTAGCTTCAAAATGAAGTTTCCAGCAAATCATAAACACCCAATCGAATTCACATTCTGATTTGAGGGATTTCGATTTGGGTGAGATTTTAGAGGGATTTCGATTTGGGATTTCTATTATCTGCATAGATTTCTAGCTAAAGAGGACCAATTTTGGGTTTCGATTTGGGATTTCTAGTTAGAGAGGACCGATTTTGGGCGCTTCTCTGTTTTTCACATCGACTTGATGTGTTCGAGATGAGGGTGTCTATTTTATCTTTGGACCGATTTCTAGTGTTTCATTTACTGATATTATTTTCTTTTGTTATTTTAAAAGGGAATAGGAGCAACCCAGTCGCGGCAATACATATTTAGCGGCGACTTCACAAAAGTCGCCACAAACAATATGGAGCCAAAATTTTAATGTTAGCGGGACTGAAAATTTCAGCCACTTTAGAGGCGACCATAAATAGTCGATGCTAAATATTTACAAAATGTGGCGATCTTTAAAGTTGTTGCTGATAATATACATTTTGTAGCAACTTATTGGGTTGCTGCAAAATGTCGCCACTAATTATCCAATTTCTTGTAGTTGATTTTGCTGTTAGAATAAGGATATAACTAATGATGTCACCTTAGTTGGATGACGTGCTATATTCGTTCATGATAAATTCAATATCGTAGGGATATAGGATTGTGTAACGACCCGATAGGTCATTTTCAATTCTAACTTTTCGTTTTGTGATTTGAGGCCTTGAATTTCTTCATTTGATATTTTATGATTTGTGTGCCGTTGTTCATTTCAATTTTCGGAAAGTATAGATGTGTTTTGGGAGAGAAATCCTAATTCTAGAAGTTAAATGTTTTTGAAGTTGACCACGGTGAACATTCTTGATACACTAACTCAGATCGATATTTTGACGATTTAGATATGTTCGTATGAAATTTTTGACTTGTACATATGTTTGGTTGGGGTCCTGGGTGACTGGAGGCTGTTTCAGCGCGTCTAGTTGAAAGTTGGAATTTGAGTTTATGAACATTTGAAATCTTTGAGTTTTGATGTTTGATTTTTAGCCCTGATATTATATTTTGTATTTTGAGCTTTCGAGTGAGTTCATGTTTGTCGGGATGATTGGAATGGGGCCCGAAGGCTCGGGTGGGTTTCAGATTGATTTCGGATATGTTGATGAGTTTTGCTATTGCTGGTCCTATAGTTATCACATTTGCAATGACAGCTACGCAAATGCGAGGTCACATTTGCAACTATCACCTTGCATTTGCAAGAAAATGGGGGAGCTCAGCAATGTCGGGTTTGTGATGCTATGTGCGCAAATTCAAGGTCGCATTTGCGAAGGTTGGCTCGTATTTTCTAGGATCTCAACACGGGCGAATGTTCACATTTGCAAGAAATTCGCCGCAAATGCGATGGTCGTTTTTGCGAGAGCCATGTCACATTTGCGATTTCTACATCAGTAGTTTACTTTTGCGGACCATGTTGTCGCTTCTGCGAATGTCGCATTTGTGAGAGAGTGTTAGTATTTGTGACATCTGCAGCTGGGATAAAGGAGGGGTTTGGAGATTAGCTCATTTTACTCCATTTTTTAGACCTAAACTACGTGAGGAGGTGATTTTCGAGAAAAGTTTTTCCCAATTTCTAAGGTTAGTAACTTTAACTTAGTTTTGATTAATTTCAATGATTTTTTTCATAGATTTTCACCCTTAAATCTAAGATTTCAAAGATTAAAAAATGGGGCTTTAAGTAAAAACTTAAGAGAGTAAATTTTAGAGATTTAGAATTCATTTTGAGATTTGATTTTGAAAAAAAATACATATTTGGACTCGGGGAAGAATGGATACTAGGAATTTGATCTTGATTTTGAATTTCAATCATGTGGGCCCAGATTGACTTTTTGTTAATTCTTTTAAATTAGGTAAAATATTGAACCTTTTTGATACTAGAGAGTTCCTAAAGCTTATTATGACTTATTTAAGTATTAATTGACTAGATTCGAATTGTTTGGAGGTTTGTTCCAACGGAAAAGCGGTATTGAAAAATTTATTTGTTCCGAAAAAAGGTAAGTGTCTTTATTAACCTTGATTTAAGGTAAGTTCCTCGGTACAAACTTAAACTTTACATCAACTGTCACCATATCAATGTCCAATAATACATGGACACACGACCCAAGGTAAAATGACGATCACGTGACTCCGGAGGAAGAATCCAAATCCATGTGCCAACTCAATATCAATATCTCATAAATCAATCATTAATTCGTATGAAATGTACCACCGTTCTATAATCATAATAATCTCATGGAATGTTCCACCGTGCCAACCTTAGTCCATATCAGAGAATCATATGCAAGAAGACATGCGCATGAACAAGAGATAAGCATGTATGATACATATAATAGATAAATAAACATACATAAATATATTCATGTGTAAAAATATGACTACAGTTATAACATATAATCCAACACATAAAATAGCCCATCTGTCCAAATAAAAAATAAAATCTTAGACATGATAGCATGAATAAATTTTCTCAAGTAGTCATAGAAACAAATAAAATATATAAAAAGAAGAACATATATCGTATAAGAAATGAGGAAGCCAAAAATCTATACTGAACATGATATAACCTTGACACGAGCATACACGCTCGCCATCTTACATATACGTCACTCCCAAACACATAGTATTTAGAATATAGGTCACTTTTTGGAAATATTCTCTCAATCAAGGTTAGCCAGGATACATACCTTATCTGGAGTAGTATTCAACCTTCTAAAAAATATTTTCCTCTATCCTCCGCCTCCAAACTCCCAAAATCTAGCCAAAAAATACACAATAACGTCAAATAAAGCTATAGAAGTCAACTTCATATGATAAAGCTTCAATATTTAACAAAATCTCAAAAGTCAACCGCAGGCCCACTTATTCAGAACCCAAGACCAAGGTCGGATCTTGTTGACCCATAACCTCACGAGTCCAAATATATGATTAGTTTTCAAATCCGAGTCTAATTGGTGTTCAAAATTTTAATATACAATTTCCAAACGTTCAAGTCAAAAATACTCTTTTTCTCCTTTATATTACTTGATTTGGAGCAAAAATTAATGATAGATCCAAGTTATAATCATAGATATAGGTTAGAATTCCTTACCTCAATGACATAGATAAAATTTCCTTAAAAAATATTCCAAATACATGTCTTGGAGCTCCCAAATGATAAAATAATGTCTATGTACTAAATGAGGTTATATAAGAGAGTGGTGAAATTTCAGCAAAGTACTTAGGCATTGACAACACCCTACACGTGATGCATCCTCCCTCCACATCCTCTCCTACCTCTACAACAAAGGGTGGACGCTTCGTGTCCATCTTAGCCTAAATCCTTGTTATAATTTTATGAATTTTCTCATTTTCGAATCACGCAAAACTTGCCCCAGCCCCCCTCCCTCTCGAACCTCGTCAAATTATCCCAACTAGTTATTATACCCTACACAAACCATTGGGTGCTCAAAACACACATAGAAACACCACAACTAAGGATCAAGATTCAAATCAAAATATGAACTTTCTTAAGTTCTTCAAATTCTAACTTTCACAAGATATGTCTGAATCATACCTGAGCTTCTCGAGTGCTGAACCAAACATACACACAAGTTCAAAATTATTATAAAATCTATTAGAACCTTGAAATCACCAATTCAAGCTTGTTTACCCAAAATTTTAACTTTTGGTTAACTCTCTTAACATAAGGCCTTAAAGTAGATATTCCAAATTACTCCCGAACTTTTTAGGACTAGAATCACCCATACGTGCCGGTCATAAAAATAATAAATAAACCTACACAAAGTGTCAAATAAGGAAACATAGTTCGAGAACCCAAAAAAATTGATTGTATTGTTACTTTAGATAGTTTTTTAGTGAAAGAGAGCCTACTTTTTTATAATGGAAGATATAACAATTAGGCTATGTGCTTAAAGAAAGAGAGCCTACTTTTTTATGGTTTCTTGGCAAGGCGTTGGGATAGTTTATGATGACTGGGCGCTTGAAAAGAAAGTGTAGTGTATAAAAGTTCTAAGAAGGATTAGTCACTATTTTTTACAAATATTTCCTACTCGTTCATTAGTCAGCATTACAACCCTTAAAGACGTAATTAATTCTAGTCCTTGCGAGCTTAGATTAGTCGATCTAACACTATAGGAGAGTCTATGATACAACCTTGGTGTCATGACCCCAGTTTCCCACCGTAAGATGTCGTGATGACACCTAGTCTCTAAGACTATATAATACTAACATTCATAGAGAAATAGCAGAAATAATACCTCAAATTAAACCTCTACACTATTATAATAACTCAACAGTACAATAACCAACACTTCCCTAAAACCTGGTGGAACAGAGTCATAAGCTTTACAATAAAGTACTTATAGTCTCGATATACAATACTATTTGAAACAAGAAGTAAAAGTAATATTTCTAAAATAGAAGGTGACTCCGAGGCCTGCGTACATCGAGCAGGTATACCTTGAAGTCTGCAGAAGCAGCTACTCAATCAACCTTTAGCGTCCGGCACGGGCATACGTACCTGGATCTACACAAAAATATGCAGGAGCGTAGTATGAGTACACCACAATGCTACCCAGTATATATCAAGCCTAATCTCAGTAGAGTTATGACGAGGCTAGGTCAAGACACCTACTATGACATAGTAAACATAACGAAATATAATAACGATAAGTAATGAAAAACGGAGAAATAAGTAACAAGAAACAAGTTAATAATATAGGCTAATGATAGGATTGTAAGCATAAAGATATCATAAGAGAAGAAACTAAAGAGACCACAATGATCATATACAGACAAAGCTGATAAAACAAGGAAGAACAAAATAACAAGAAGTGTTTCGCCAATAACCTTTCGCAACATGAGATAAACAACAAGAATCGCAACTGAGGTATCACCTCCATTCACATTTCTCAATTTCAATCACAATCTTTCCTTATACCGCCGTGTGAGCCTTACATTTAAATAGTTTTGAAAATATTTTTCCCGAAATAGCTACATGCACTTTAGCCCACCTAATGATGCCGTGTGACTTCAAGTAATTTCCTTACAAGCAACACGCACATAAGTCCCACGTTATGCCAGCACATGCACATTATCCCCTATCCTTATACCGCCGCATGTGTTTCAATATCACATCACAATTACAACTCATACCACAAGTGCCCAGATGCCATAACTTGCCAATAATCAGCAAATGTTTCCACAATAATAGCCCATGACTCAACCATAATGTGTACAATAATATCAACAATAACAATGAATGTAAATTTCTCAACGAGAAAGATATCTCAGCAATTAACACTTCGCCTCAATGTGATAACGACTTTCACAACTTCAACAACAAAAAGTAAACAATGAGAAAGATAATGTATAACCGCGATATTATATAAGAATAACTCATAATGGAAGATATAACATGTAACGATGACTTCAAATAAGGATAATCAACAATGAAAGAGATACCATGTAACAATGACTTCAAATGATAATAAATCAACAATGGAAGAGAAAACATGTAACAATAACTTCAAACAATGACAAATCAACAATGGAAGAGATAATATGTCAAAATTAAAGAGGCAAAAACTTTAATTAAAGCGTAAGAGTAAAATATCAAGTAAGATGTAGAACAAGTGTTAAACAAGTCATTTAAGGCACAAGTAAGAGTAGATTGACTATGAGAATTGAGAACATGGTATGTCAATTCAATTAAAGCATGAAAAGAGTCTAAGTAGCCTAACTGGTCAAATACCACATATAACTCGTGTATCCACTTGTCACCTTACGTACACGGCTTTCACATAACACAAATGACATAATCACTCCCAAATCCTAAGGGGTAGTTTCTCCCACACAAAGTTAGGCAAGATATTTACCTCAACTAGGCCTTAACCCTCGAAAATAACTTTTCCCCTAAAATTCGCCTCCACATGGCTCGGATCTAACCAAAATCGACTTAATATCATCAAACAATGCAACGGAAATCAATTACAATAGATAAAGTTATGATGTTTACACTTTTCCCAAAAAGTCATCAAAAGTCAACCCAGGGCTTGCCTAGTTAAAATCGGGTCCAAGGGTAGATTCCAACTACCCATATCCCCACGACTTCATATATGTGATGAGGTTCAAAATCCGAGTCCAAAACGACTCTCAAAACTCAAATTCTTATTTGTCAAAAACTTGATAAAGTTTCACAAATTTTCACTTTGATTCACATGATTTTGTTGTTAAATCTAAGATATATTGGTGAATATAGTTGTAAATTGATTAAAGTCACTTACCCAATATTTTGTAGATGAAAATCCTCTCTCCAAATCGCTACCTATCGAGTCCAGGATTCTAAAATGAGAGAATATGTTGAAGAATCCCATATCCCATCCCTTATGACCAGCTGCAGATGTTACATTGGAAACACATGTGAATCAGGGGTCGCATTTGCAAACCCTGAAAACCTCAAGAAAAGTTGCATTTGCGACAAAGGCTTCACAATTTTTGAAGATGGCCAATATCGCAAATGCGACCAAGTGACCGCAATTGCAAACCTGCCCTCAAACATGTTGACGTCACAATTGCAACATCAGAGACCCTCTGTCACCTCGCAACTGCGAGGATGGTGCTCTCAATTACGATAATTGGGTACCAAAAAGGCCAGAAATTCATTTTCAGTTCAATTCATTCCGAAACATATCTGAAACTCATCTGAGCACCTGGCTGTTAGACCCCATGGTTTCGTACGTAAAAGTACATCGTAAGTCAATTGATGTAAGCTCAAAAATGGGATAATCTTTGAAAGTACACAAAGTAAGTTAATAATGTTACTTTGGAGGGTATAAACATCAAAGATCATGGATAAAAATTACTAAGAGGGTCGAAAGGCTTAGAAGCTAAACAAATTCAAGAAAATAAATTTCGTCGAAAGTCGACAAGTTGGGAAGGTTATAACATATATTTTTGGGATGAGGTGCTTAACATGATAAGAGGGTTATGTTATATGTTATTTTAGTCATATTATAGTCATGTATTATGTTTTGAAGTCAAGCGAGTTGGAACAAAAGCTGGCAAAGGTCATCACAAGTCACATTCATAAATTTGCTGAACATTAGGGCAAATGTAGCTGCGATTTTCCCCCAATGTACTTTGAACTATGGGGTGATACACCTACCAAATTGAATATCTACAAGCCTAGTTTTAACACATTAAACTGTTCATCAATACGACATCGATTTTAGATAGATATTCGCGTTTTCGCGAGACTACACAGGAAGCCCCTATGGGACCCACTTGGTCGGTGGCCGACCTTCACTTGTTTTTATCTCATTTTTGGGATGTGATTTGCTCATTTTTTTCCTACTTACATACTCACACTCTCCAAACCTCTCAAACAGCTCCCCAAGGCTCCAAAATATTTTTAAAAAACTACACCATAATCTAACATCAAAGTTAGCCAAAGGTGAAGAATAACTCCTCTATGGTGTTGTGATGTGAATAAGGATGATGGTGAGCAAAGTTAAGCTTAGGTTCGAATTTTATCTACTGACTAAGGTATGTTTAACATATTTTTGATGGTGTTTATGGGTAATTATATATTGGTTGTGGTGTTGGAGTGAAAGATTACGACATAGCACTTGAAAGGGGAAGATTACAACATAGACTCCCCTTTCAAGTGCTATCTCGTAATCTTTCACCCCAACACCACAAACAACATGTAAGTAACCATAAAAACCATCAAAATGATGTTACACATACCTTATTAAGTAGATAAAATTCGAACCTAAGCTTAACTTATCTCACCATCATCCTTATTCACATCACAACACCATAGAGGGGTTATTATTTACCTTTGGCTAACTTTGATGTTAGATTATGGTGTATTTTTTTGAAATTTGTTTGGAACCTTGGGGGATCTGTTTGGAAGGTTTGGATATTGTGAGGATGTAAATATTACGATAAATGATCAAAGCTCATCCCAAAAATGAGATAAAAATAAGTGAAGGTCGGCCACCGACCAAGTGGATCCCATATGGGCTTCATGCATAATCTCGCGAAAATGCGAATATCTCTCTACACTGATGTCGTATTGATGAAAGGTATAATGAGATAAAATCTATACTCATATATATTCAATTTATTAGGTGGATTCTCTATAATTCAAAGTACATTGGGAGAAAAGCTCAACTACATTTGACCTAATGTTCAGCAAATTTATAAATGTGACTTGTGATGACCTTTGCCAACTTTTGTTCCACAACTCACTTGATTTCAAAATATAACACATGACTATCATATGACAAAAATAACTCATAACATAACCTTCTTATCATGTTAATAACCCTAGTCTCATCCCAAAAGTACATGTTATAACCTTCACAACTTGTCGAGTTTTGACGAAACTTATTTTCTTCAATTCGTTTAGCTTCTAAGCCTTCCTACCCTCTTGGTACTTGTTGTCCATGATATTTAATGTTTGTAACCTCCAAATTAACATTATTAACTTACTTTGTGTCCTTCAATAAATGATCTCATTTCTGAGCTTACATTAATTGGCTTACGATGTACTTTTACGCCAAATGATAGGATGTAACATTCTTCCCCCTTTGGAACATTTGTCCTCGAATGTTGATTGATGCTCTTAACGGTCTCATAACCGGATAGTTCTTATGATACTTTAGTATTGTTCTTTTCATCTAGGTAGTTGTTCTGTGAAATCCAAAGGCTAGGGCATTCCCTCCTTTATGCCTCTTTCTCACACCACAACCTGTG
Source organism: Nicotiana knightiana (assembly GCA_005239525.1). Lineage (NCBI taxonomy): Eukaryota > Viridiplantae > Streptophyta > Magnoliopsida > Solanales > Solanaceae > Nicotiana > Nicotiana knightiana. The sequence goes on from ML430011.1 coordinate 168,525, forward strand.
GTCAAAATTCTTCCAATCTCGTAACTGTTGCTACCTTCTGTCATGCAGCTTGTACGACTCGGTCCTTGTATCTACACCTATGCTATCATATCTTCTTTTTCCTTCAGCTTTTAGCCAATCTCTAGGTCTCACTTTGTGAATATATGCAGTATTATGGTAAGTTGTCCCTCTTCGCATCTGTAGGTGTCCTAAAAGTGTTGGCTCGGTACTATGTCGAACTTACGACTATTGCTATATTTTGTTTCATAGACTCGATTATCTATCCTTATGGCTTTGTTGTATCTAGGTAGGTCATACTATACCAAAACTCTTACTTTGGCTTTATTATTATCGAGGTCTTCTACCCAACTCCAGGTTATTCTCTCGCTGCTTATCCTACATGTATAAATCTAAGTCCTTTAATGCTTCCTCATTACTATTCATCTTAATAATTAGAGCCTAATATGATCTCATACTTTTGAACTTTTATCCATATATTGGTGATTCACCTCAATGTTTATCTATAATCTACCATTGATAACTTGAAACCTCTTACATAACACATTGTCACTAGGGCTCACGTTTCATCGGGGAACATCTAAAGTGATTTGCCTAATCTACCTAGGGACGATACTATACTTCAATAATCGTATTTCATAGCATCCCAATGTGATTCATTTTATGATGGTATACTAATATCGTGCAATTCATGAAATCACTCTTCTTAAAATCATTACTCAATCAAAAGCCTAAATGTCATCCTCCTATCTATCACCATTACACCCTTATTATACTACCACGACAACATTTCTTCTCTTCTAATTGCTCCTAATCTTAGACTCCTCTAGTTCATTCAGGTTGTACCGAGCTTTTTATAACATACATAAACCATAAGCTCTCTTCTTTTGATGGGTTTAATCGTGAGGACTTACATATTCTCGTCACCTTCTCACTTACCTTTTCTTATCCTTAGTCCTATCTACCTAAAACCTTGTTGCTCTATGATACTTTACCTTGCGACCTACACATATCTATTTATACTAATCGCAACTTTCCTTTAACTTTCTAGCACCATGGATTTCCTTTCGTGCCTTCTCAGTTGTCTTTAAATTTAAGCAATTACCTTTCCTGGTCGTTCTGTCACTTACTGCGTGAATACTTGGCTTATCTTAGTTCCCATGCATGCCAGAATTTTTATGCAACTCATATGATCTCGAATATTACTTTTTATTTTACTTCTTGTTCATTATCCACGATAGGTGCTACTTTCTTATGGAGTGCATACAATGTTGTAGTGAGACTTCTGTTACAAGACCATTTCTTCTTCAAGTTACTATGCTTAGGTTGAAGCCTTCTTCTTTATTTCCTTAACTAGTCTTTTGTTGTAGTATTTAGGGGATACCCTCTGACTCCTGTAAAGCTGCAAGCTTATTAAATCGTATAACCGAGGGATTTTTTTTTGTGTTCGTACTCGACCATAATTATCCTTAGTTACTTACTTCCGCACTCTTGGTGCTCTAGGGTTGCTTTTTAACTGAAATTTTTGACTATCTCCCCGTTGGCATTCTCTTATATTTTCGTAACATTTATAAGGTATCTTTAACTACCCCAACTCCTATTTGAATATTTCTCAAGGATTATAATGTCGTATCTACTATGTTTATCTTGTTTGGTCTAGTGCTTTATGTGAGACATATTGTCTAGCCATAACTAGGCCCTTCCTGAATCAACTACTAATTACCTATCAGTCCATGCTCATATCTATATTCTGCGTAACCTCTCTTGGGTTATGTATTTTGTCTTAACCTACCTTTCTTACTAGCTCCTAATGTATCAATTTTCCATTCGCACTTATCTACCTTTCTTACTGCCTTTCTTACTGCCTAATCTCGGCATCGTCCTTACATAACATTCTGGAGTCATAACATATCTATAGGATCCCAGTAAATGCAATCTCATCCCTCTCGCCTTTTTACCGTATTCTTCCTTTACCATTTCATAGTTAACTAAACCACTTAACTATGACTATATAACATATCACACCATCTTTCCCCTTTAGGGGAGTACTAGCATTTAATGTTCTGAAGTTTACATGCATATGTTTTACCTCTTCATCCTCTGCGTCTTTCCGTATTTTCAATGACCCTACTCGCCTTGCATTAACCCTGTTGTTCTAGGGATAACCGATTTCTTACGCACGAGGGGGACAACTACTGTAAGTAGCACACTTAGTCCCTTAAGCTTAACTCTACCACAGTGCTTGCTTTAAGTGAAGCGTCTTCCTGAATTACCTTTAAAGGTTATTCTTCTGTTGTCCATTCTATTATTGACAAATCACAGTCTCTGAAATTCTCACGATGTCGGCTATTATCAAATCCTCTGGTCTCTAAATTTATCTTATTTACTAGTGCATGCTAATTTTTAATACTCCAAAGGTGTCGCGCCCCCCTTTTTCTCGCTAAATCGGGTTTCGACATTTATGAGACAACTCCCTTCCTTTTGGGATGGGAGTATGGGATTTGAAGAGTGGCCACCTAACAGATTAAGGTGCATTAGGGAACCTAGAGCAGTTAAGCCATGAAACTAGTTTGCATCACCAGAGATCGGGTAAGGGCTCGAAATTACCTTGAGGGGAAGGTGTTAGGAACCCCTCGAGGTCCACGACGGTGGGTCCAGACCGAACATAATTAAGCGAATTAGTCTTAAAGGAAAATAAAGCAATTTAGACAACTATTATATCAAAACATGAATTAAAAGGGGTCCTAAATTTTTTAGCCTATACGATCATTTCCATGCAATACTTGGTAACTTTTCCCAAGTTGGGGTGCTACACATAGTATTAGTGAACGGGTCATCATCTCCTTTACTACCCAATTACTATCTTTCAGTTGTTACTTAAGCATTCTAGTAGCTTCTAACTCGTGCCTTATGTGTGCACTACCCGTCCCTCACCTATGGTCCTGGAGGTGTTTAGGACCTCTATTTAAGGTAGTTATAGACTGACCTATGTTGCTTCAAATGATAAAAATCTAGGCGACAAACAAAATTCAGATAGGACTATCATGTAAGGGGCAAATAAGGGCTCATGTTAACCTCCACAAGTAACAACAAATGCACGCAGTTCAATCAGTAACTTTCTTTAATTTAGGATCCTATAGGCTAGATATCTAGATGGGCATAAACAGAATGTAAGAAACCAGTTTATTAAAACGAGCATTGGGACCTACTGGCTTGCCTATTGATTGATTAAATTCTGAATCTGGGCAAATTTCAAGCAGCAAGGGATCACAGTTTTTAGACCCAGAATTCTTAATAACCCTACAATTTTTCCTTAGTGATAACCGAAGAAGAATCCAATGGGCATGACATCTACAATTGTTAATTATAGACCTATAACATGGTTTCTGAGCGAGTTACTGATTTTAACTCAGGAAAATAGATTTTTATCTCCTTAGATCCTATAGGCATGCTTTCTAATTTGCAGAATTAATTAACTCCTATAGGCATGATTTCTAAGTGTTGAAACTGATTTGTTCATTTTCTATAGACATGGTATCTAAATTGATGAAAACTGATTTTTATATTTCCTATAGGCATGATATCTAAGTCAAAACTGATTTTTTAACCCCTATAGGCATGAATTATATTAATCACATGTGGGCAGAATTTTAGACAAATCACCAAAAAAGTTTATTAATTCATACAAATATGATCATATATACATGATCACTAATGCATGTTGAGATTGGAAATATGTGTAGATCCTATGAACATGGATTCTAATGCACAATTAATAAAAGACCTATAGACAGTGTCTCTAATATGCTGAAAATATGAAGATTCAGAGTCACAAGCAGTCAAAAAAAAACATCCTATAGGCAGGATCTCTAATTGAACAGTAACATGCACATAAGGAACCAACACAATAGACCTATAGGCAAGATTTCTACCCGAGTTTTTTAACAAAGATATATAACCCCCCCCCCCCAGCTTTTAATAATAACCCCAGATCTGCTTATTATAGAGATTACTACATTTTTACAGCCCAATAATAAATAAATTACACAGCAAAATTCATTATGCTATAGGGAGCCTTCATAGGCCTAATATTAACCTGGAAATCAGGCCTTCAAGCAAAGCAAGTCCATGTCAGTCTTTTATTGCTCCAGATGCTCGGCCTCGGACTCATGAACCCTTTTCTGCAGTTTGTTGTATTTTACTTAGGCTTCAGCAACTTCATCTATGACTCTATTTTCTCGACCGACCCCTGGCTCGACTATTCCTGCTATGCAGTCCTCCAACCATGATGGGTAAAAGTACACGTTCCCTCTGTGATATTAGTCTGGTTCGATGGTGTCCCTTTTTACAATAATCTTTAGGTGCTACATATGCTGAGCTTCACATTTGTATGGGAGGTCGTCATCCTGAAAATCTGCCCTATAATGACTCATTTTAATGACCCGCAGTATGACTTGCTTCCTGCCTGCTTGTATCATAACCCTGATGGGAACATAAGGATATACTCCCCTTAACCCGATCAACACCAAGTGCAGACCGTCCCTAGATCTGATGATGAACTCGTCAGTAGGGAACAATTCGAACATCCATTGAACCTGATTCTCAGTCAAATTGTTGAAAAACTGCACCAATTCTGTATCACTCTCTGGTTGAGCAAACCTGTCTGGGATATAGGTCATTCTCTTAGGGTGATGAAAGCTATATGATCATTCCACGGCTTTCGTGGAAACTCTTGACGGTATTGACCTCTCTGGAGATGCTCTAACAGCGAAACCTGTAGCAGCAGATTACAACCCTCAAAGTGTTTGAATCCCTTCTGGCAGATGTCTGTTATGATCATAGGGACAATGGTATATTTTTTCCCCTCGATCCACTCCATTAGGGTTTTTGTCACCATGGCCAGTCTGGTATGAATTATGTCCCCTTGCATCGGAAACACTATCATACCCAGGAAGCAGACGATGAACACAAAAACCCTGCGGTGAATAAAACCCAAGGAAGTGATAGGGAATTCATCATGGTAGATATGATAGGATTTTCTATGACCATATCGTTCATACAGATAGTCAAATGGTATGAAGGATTTCTTCAGGCACTCCAAATCGTCATTCTTTTTCAGATCCATCATTTTTCAAAAACCCCCTAGCGGTACGGTTTTCTGGAACCAATAAACCGGGATTGTCCCAAGGCAGTCCAGTGAATCCCCCTATTTCTTTCAAGAGAGGGGTCATTTCTATGTTTCCAAAGTGAAACACGGATCTTTCTCCGTCCCAGAACATTGTGGCATCTTCAATCAACATATTATTCGGTTGGATGTCCAATAAAGAAGGAAAATTTCCCAGGACCTTTTTCGCATGCTTTTTGTCACTTGATGAAAGATCTTCCCACCAATCTAGCAAAAATGGTGGTATGTTACGGACCATGCCGAACCTGGGAACTTCGTGCCTTATTTTCTGCAAAATAAATAAGGTTAGACCCTTTCCCCCTCCAGATTTGACTACTTATACATCAGTGATTAGCATATTGGCACTTATTTCTCCAAATTAATGCACAAATCGTGGTTGCGTCCGTTGGGATTATGGAAACCCCAGTGGACTTTTGGACAATGCTTTTCTTAAAGGGTTATTACGTGGACAACATATTAACCCTGACTAGGTTTGACCTTGATGCATGTACAATAAATCAGAGTAAGGTTTTCATAAAGGTCTAGACTGGTACCTTCAAGCGGACAACTTGAGGGGGAAAGGCACGGAACCGTCGACTGCACCGCTGATCGACTAGTTTTACTGCAAATAAGCCTTTCCTAATTCAAAGGGGTGATATATAGGAATAGAGCAAACACTCATCAAGTGTTGCTATGGTATTGATTACGCACGAGTGGAATATGATGTTGAGCATGATTTATGCAATAGAAAATAGCATGTTGTCACGTATTTCCACGTTAGAAAATGATAAATGCGGTATTTAATAATTGAAAAGGAGTTTTAAGAAAGAAAAAAAAGAGACAATTCAGTTTCCATAGTAAAAAGGAAATCATAAATGCTTGAAAATAGGCAATTAAATTCACATAAAGTGGGAAACGGAAATGGTGCGCACGTATTAACAGAATAAAGCATGCTTAAAGAGTAATTCACGAAATATGAGTTCGTTATGGTAAGAGCCTAAGGGTTATCCCCAGCAGAGTCGACATGTTTGTCGCGCCTCCTTTTTTCTCGCGAAATCGGGTTTCGACATTGCTGAGACAACTCCCTTCCTTTTGGGATGAGAGTATTGGATATGAAGAGATGCCACCTAACGGATTAAAGTGCGTTAGGTCACCTAGAGCAGTTAACTCATGAAACTAGTTTGTATCACCAAAGATCGGGTAAGGGATCGAAATTACCTTGAGGGGAAGGTGTTAGGCACCCCTCGAGGTCCACAACGGTGGGTCCCGGCTGAACATAATTAAGCGAATTAGTCTTAAAGGAAAATAAAGCAATTTAGATAACTATTATTTCAAAACATGAATTAAAAGGGGTCCTAAGTTTTTTAGCCTATAGGATCATTGCCATGCAATACTTGGTAACTTTCCCCAAGTCGGGGTGCTACACATAGTATTGGTGCACGAGTCATCTTCTCCTTTACTACCCGATTACTATCTTTCAGTTGTTACTTAAGTATTCTAGTAGCTTCTAACTCGTGCCTTATGCGTGCACTACCCGTCCCTCACCTATGGTCCTGGAGGTGTTTAGGACCTCTATTTAAGGTAGTTCTAGATTGACCTATAATGCTTAAAATGAGAAAAATCTAGGAAACAATCAAAATTCAGATAGGACTATCATGTAAGGAGAAAATAAGGGCTCATGTTAACCTCCATAAGTAACAAAAAATGCACATAGTTCAATCAGTAAATTTCATTAATTTAGGATCCTATAGGCAGGATATCTAGATGGGCATAAACAGAATGTAAGAAATCAGTTTATTAAAACGAGCATTAAGACCTACTAGCTTACCTATCGATTGATTAAATTCTGAATCTGGGCAAATTTCAAGCAGCAAGGGGTCACCATTTTTAGACCCAGAATTCTTAATAACCTACAAGTTTGCTTAAGTGATAACCGAAGAAGAATCCTATGGGCATGGCATCTACAACTGTTAATTATAGACCTATAACATGGTTTTTGAGCGAGTTACTGATTTTAACTCATGAAACAGATTTTTATCTCCTTAGATCCTATAGGCATGCTTTCTAATTTACAGAATTAATTAACTCCTATAGGCATGATTTCTAAGTGTTGAAACTGATTTGTTTATTTCCTATAGACATGGTATCTAAATTGAAGAAAACTGATTTTTATATTTCCTATAGGCATGATATCTAAGTCGAAACTGATTTTTTAACCCCTATAGGCATGAATTCTATTAATCACATGTGAGCAAAATTTTAGACAAGTCACCAGCAAATTTTATTAATTCTTACAAATATGATCATATATACATGATCACTACTGCACGTTGAGATTGGAAATATGTGTATATCCTATGAACACCTATAGGCAGTGTCTCTAATATGCCGAAGATTTGAAGATTTAGAGTCAAAAACAGTCAGCAAAAAAACATCCTACAGGTAGGGTCTCTAAATGAACAGTAACATGCACATAAGGAACCAACACAATAGACCTATAGGCAGGATTTCTATCCGAGCTTTTAGCAAAGATATATAAAACCCCCCTTGCTTTTACTAATAACCCATAGATCTGTTTATTGCAGAGATTATTACATTATTACAGCCCAATAATGAATAAATTACACAGAAAAATTCGGGAGCCTTCATAGGCCCAATATTAACCTGGAAACAAGGATTTCAAGCAAAGCAAGTCCGAAGTATACAGGTGGCCCATCCATGGCACATAGAATTAGGTTCCTAGTGCGTCAAAGTTCCCAAGGGCCTCAGGGACCCCGGGCAATGCTCACACTAGGTCCAAACTTAATGAAATAGTTCATAAAAGATTGTAAGACCAACCCCAATATGTCAGAGTTCAGAGGAGTCTCAAGGACCCTAGGCAGTGCTCACACTGGGGGTGGTAGGAACCTAGATAACTAAGAGTAGATGTTTGAAAACTAGTACATAGGGGGTAAGGGGGACAGTTTGGAAAACAGTTTGGTTTTCAGAAGCAAATAGATTCAGATTACATGGTTGCAGACAAAGCTATACTAAGAAACACATAGAATCAATATTTAGCAAATACTCTAAGTAGATTGGTATTTATTCAAAATAGATACTCGTACCAGTATTTAAAGAAATCACAAAAGAGCAAGGATACTTGAACTAACAGACATAATTAGTCACATACATGCTTTGCAGAACAGAGAACATACAACTGATTATACGGGGTTTCACATTATTGGAGATAACTTAGTTAACATTGTCACTAAGTGAAATCATGTGGTCATATAGCAAACAGAAACATGCTGAGGTTTTGAAATGAACTAACCAAATAAGCACATAGCGCATAAATAGGATGACAAGAGTTAAAGCATACCAGTTGAGAAGAAATCAAACAGGAATGTAACAGCAACTTGAATCCAGAGATTCTAGTCTTGGCTTTCAGCCAACCAGACAGTGCAGCAAATCAGAATAACAGAAAGAGAGAACTTGAGTTTTTTGAGAGAACAGAAAGCTTAAGAGTTTCAGTGAGGAGGTTGTAAAACGTGTGTGTGAGTCTGAATGTCAGTGTGTGTGCTTTTTTTCTTTTTGAAATCAGAACAAAGAGAGGGTTTAAATAGAACAATAGAATAAAACAATAAGGTATAAAAATCAATTGCACACAAATAAGGTATGAAGATCAGTCAATCAGTCAATTAAAGTTAACAAGAATCAATTAACAGTAAGTATTACTTAAATTAAGGAGAGTCTTTCACGGAATAAACCAGCAGACAAGATTGAGGTTAAATAAGGTAAGTAGTATGTCCAGAGATCAATTATAGGTCGGTTCTAATAATCAAAGCACATAAATCAAGCCAGTAAAGGAATTAAGGAAATTAGTACCAATTATTAATCACACATAAGTAAAGAATCTGATAAGGAAATATCAGTATTAAGTAAAATACAATTCCAAAACCCTAATGAGGCAAGTAAATCAATTAATCATTTTAATTGACAGGGGTAAGGTAAACGGGCGAAACATTATAACAAACAATAGACTAATTGAAAACCCTAAGGCATAAAGACATAGATATGAAACTCAAGTAAAATCAGCCGAAAAAGCAAAGAAGAAAACCAGAGTTGAAAAATAATTAAACGTTTAAAACATTGTTGCAGAAACCCTATTAGAAACCAAAACCCTAGCTTTAGGGAAAAGTGAAAATCGATTGACAATAAGAGTAAAAATGGAAGAATCTTAAAGGAAAAATACCAAACAAACTCAAAACACTTCAGATCTAAAGAGATCTGAATTGATTTAGCCAGAAATAGTTAGATTTATGAAAAAATTAGACAGATGTGAGTCAAATCTGGTTTGAACCAGAGATTTGAAACCATAAAACATGGAAATAGTATTACTCACAGACATCGGAGTGAATACAGATGGATTATTCGAGAAAACAGAGATTTTGAACCAAGTCTGGTTCGAATCTCTTGAGAATCCATCAAGTAGCATGAGAATCACAACACCAGTAGAGATATGAGGTCGGATGAGGCCTGAAATTGAAGAAACAAACCCATGAATCGAGGGGGTTTCAGTGACGGAGGGCTAGGGTTAGGAGGGGGGTGAGAGAGAAGAGAGAAGAGAGGGGTGGAAGGGCGGCGTATTTGTGAAAAATGGGGTAGGGTTTAGGTCGTTTGGGTAATTAAAAAAGGCAAGTGTGTCCTGGACCATTGATCTTCTGAAATCAACGGCCAGGATCGAATATAGGTTGGGCGGGTTATAAGAATTGGGTATTGGGTTTGGGTTATGGGTAATGGGTAATGGGTTATTTTAATTATTGGGCTGGGGTAGTTATTGGGCTAAGGTCCGAAAATTAATAAAAGAGGCTATATGTTAAATACCTATTTAATTTAATAAAAATAATTTATAAAAATAGTTAAGAAAGGACAAGAAGTGCTATTTATCCGTGAAAATGATTTAAAATAATTACTTAATATTATAAAAATATGAAAGGTCATTTTCGTGTAACATAAAGTAATTATGCACACATGGGCTATTATTGCAAAGTAATTGCAATTATAACCTAAAGATGTAAATATGATTATTCATAAAATAATTAAAGCTTAGTATAAATATAAATGATAAAATTAAGCAATAAAATTATTATAAAATCATTCGTGGTGAAATTAGTAATTATTTAGATAATAAAATGATGGAATAAATTAATTAAAAATCCTTTAAAATTACAGAAAATTATGGAAAAATACTATTGATGCTCATGTAATATTTTGAAAATAATTAGGAAAAAATTGGGTATCAACAGTTGCCCCTCTTTACTCGGGAAGTATGAAAGAGTTGTCGGGTAAAGATATGATGGCCAATTTTGACCGAATAGATTAATCTGAGAGATATAGGTCGCACTCTGGTTTCCAAGCTAACTATATATCCCTAATTTTACAGGAATCAAGTCGTGTGTAGTTCTGGATTCACCGGCGAAATAAATTGATGGAGTTATCACAAGGATGGATACAAGGTTTCGAATAGGATGAAATGGTTGCGGTGAGCGGTCAGGTTTGAAGTAATTTAAAGGAACTGGAGCGGGATCGCTCCTGTTGGGATAATAGTTTCTCATTGGGTCACCTGCAAATCAGAAGATGTACTGCAAGTATAGGCGTATAACTTTGCTAAATTAGACATGATGCAAATTCCCTTCAGACCATGATAATTGTCCTTGGACAGGTGAGGATGACGTCCTTAGACCATGACATCCCGGGACATGAGCTGTGCGTAAGGGATTCGCAGGCCATGAAATGATGTTCTCGAGCCATGAAAATGATGTGCAAATTTGAGAGATCCTCAGGCCATGGCATGATGTCTTCCGGCTATGAGAATGGTTCCTTCAGAGTATGACGCTTTTGGACAAGTGGGCTATATTTCAACCCATGAGATGCAAAGACATGATACTAGGAGCAACAAGACATGGCTTAGTCATGTATGAAGTTGAGGGCAGGGCTTAGCCCGAGAGAAGAGAACGATGCAAGAGAGACACTGCTTAGTCTCATGCGAGATTCGGGACACTACTTAGTCCCATGCAAAGAGAAGGCAGTGCTTAGCCTTATGCAAATAGAGAGGCAGGGCTTAGCCTCATGCAAGATTCGGGACAGTGCTTAGTCTCATGCAAGGAGATGGAAATGCTTAGCCTTATGCAAGTGAAGAGGCAGGGTTAGTCCCATGTAAATAAAAGACAGTGCTTAGCCTTATGCAAATAGAGAGGCAGGGCTTAGCCTCATGCAAGATTCGGGACAGTGCTTAGTCTCATGCAAGGAGATGGAAATGCTTAGCCTTATGCAAGTGAAGAGGCAGGGTTAGTCCCATGCAAATAAAAGACAGTGCTTAGCCTTATGCAGTTAGGGAGGCAGGGCTTAAACTCATGCAAGATTCGCGACAGTGCTTAGTCCCATGCAAAGAGAAGGCAGTGCCTAGCCTTATGCAAGTAGAGAGGCAGGTCTTAGCCTCATGCAAGATTCGGGACATGGTGAGTCCCATGTAGAAGACAGTGCTTAGCCTTACGCAAGTAGAGAGGCAGGGCTTAGCCTCATGAAAGCTTTGAGACAGGGCTTAGTCCCATGCAAATAGAAGGCAATGCTTAGCCTTATTCTAATGGGAGGCAGGGCTTAGCCTCACGCAAGATCGAGATGAGGCTTAGTATCATGAAAATGGGAGAGGCAGGGCATAGCCTCATGCAAGATTAAGACAGATCTTAGTCTCATGCAAGGTTTGAGACAGTGCTTAGTCCCATTCAAGGAGAAGGCAATGCTTAGCCTTATGCAAGTGGGAGGCAGGGCTTAGCCAACAAACAATCACCTTGCCTTACTAATATATGAATTTTTTAGCATTGTCTTCCTCCAACAGAAAGGAGAGCAGCTGATTCTAGGGATGCCCATTTGTCCACATCAAAAGGAAAGGAATCAGTCCGGCAGCAAGAGAGGAATTCCTATAAGCCGTATCATCAATGTTAATAGCATTTATCGATGCTTCTCCACACTGTCCTGGTCTCACGAGGTTCATGACAGTGCTTAGTCCCATGCAAGGAGAAGGGTAAGATCAAAGTATTCTTAGCTGACAATGTGTTTCGTGCATAGTGATTGTGTTGTTGCAACGGTTTGTCACGATGATATAGTCCTGTATCCAAAGAAAAAATTGTGAGTTTTTAGGGGGAAGGTTGGTTCGTGCCTTCGCCTTCTTGACTTGCTCCGTTCTGTCTGAATAATCTGTTAAAACTATTAGGGTAGCGTTTGCTAAAGCAATGTTTCTTTTTCAAAAGCATGCGTGCATAACCTTCAAAAGACATAGTAGTATATAGTTTAGAAATTAGTTAAATGAATCAGTAACTGCAACATAATCATAGACATTGCGACTTCCTCTGCTGTAGAATTTTGAGGGTCCTTCTCAAAATTATGCTTCAGTTAACTAGATGAATTTTCTGACTGCTCCGTATACTGCGGTTGACTGAAGTTACTTCGGTATTGTAAGGATCCTCCTCAACATTCTGCCCTGGTTTCTAATTGTGGGGAGAGTGGAAATTTTATTAAATTATGACCAAACCCACAGGGCTGCCTACGTATTCCCTCTTAAACGGTAATAGGTCGAGCGTAGTTCAATTTACATCATATGAAGCATAAAATGGTTTACACATAGTATCTTTTGACTGCATCTGAATTGATAGGCTTTGGCAAAATTTCTCCATCCATCTCTGCGAGTATGAGTACTCCTCCTGTTAATACTTTGTGAACCATGTAGGGACCTTGCCAGTTGGGAGAGAATTTTCCTTTGGCTTCGTCTTGATATGGAAAGATCTTTTTCAGCACCAGCTGCCCCAGTGTGAACTGTCTTGGATTGACTCTTTTGTTGAAGGCTCTGGACATTCTTTTCTGATAAAGCTAACCGTGACATACTGAATTCATCCGCTTTCCGTCTATGATGGCTAGTTGCTCATAACAGCTCCTTATCCATTATGCATCAATGAGCTCAGTTTCTTGTATGATCCTCAAGGAAGGAATTTCCACTTCGGTGGGAATGACAGCTTCAGTACCATAAACTAGCAAATAGGGGGTTGCCCCGGTTGATGTGTGGACTATGGTGCGGTATCCCAGTAAGGCGAATGGTAATTTCTCGTGACATTGTTTGTGATCTCCACCATTTTCCTTAATATCTTCTTGATGTTTTTGTTAGCAGCTTCTACGGCTCCATTTGAGGCCAGTATGCCATGGAATTCTTGTGCTTGATTTTGAAAGTTTCATACATGGATTTCATCAGATCACTATTGAGATTGGCAGCATTGTCAGTGATGATGGATTCTGGAACTCCAAATCGACAAACGATTCGGTCACGGACAAAATCTATAACGACCTTCTTGGTCACAACTTTGTAAGATGCAGCTTCAACCCATTTAGTGAAGTAGTCGATGGTCACCAGAATGAACCGGTGCCTGTTTGAAGTAGTGAGCTCGATTGGGCTGATGACATCTATTCCCCAGGCAGCAAAAGGCCAAGGTGAGCTTGTTGTATTAAGCTCGTTTGGTGGCACCCGTATCATGTCCTCATGTATCTGGCATTGGTAACATTTCTGAACGTACCGTATGCAGTCTGTTTCCATGGTCATCCAAAATATCCGACCCTAAGTATCTTGTCGGACAAGACAAAACCATCCATTTGTGCGCCGCAGTTTCCGTTATGTATCTTCTTGAGCACCTTAACAGTCCTAGATCGGGAGTTCTCCTGTACAGGGTTCCTCCGCTTTGGAAGAAGTGATTGGATAATCTCCGAAGGGTGCGTTTCTGAGTATGGTTTGCATGCTCTGGGTATCCTCCTTTTGTCAAATATTCTTTGATGTCGTGGAACCAGGGATTTCCGTCTATTTCTTCTTAAACATGAGCACAATATGCCGACTGATTATGGATCCTTACTGGAATGGGATCGATGAAATTCTTGTCTGGATGTTGTATCATTGATGACAAGGTGGCCAATGCGTCTGCAAATTCGTTCTGAATCCCGGGGACATGCTGGAACTCTATCTTTGTGAACCTCTTCTTCATTTCCTGCACATGATGCAGGTAGGGCAGTATCTTGGAATTCTTAGTAGCCCACTCTCCTTGTACCTGGTTCACAAGAAAATCTGAATCACCGATCACCAGCAGTTCTTGAATGTTCTTATCAACAGCCAGGTTGAGCCCTAATATGCAAGCTTCATATTCCGCCATATTGTTAGTGCAGGGGAATATGAGTTTTGTACACACCGAGTAATGTTGACTAGTTTCTGATACCAAAACAACTCTGATACCTACTCCTTTGAAGTTCGCCGCCCCGTCGAAAAACATTCTCCAACCATCGTAGGCTTCAGCAATGTCTTCTTCTACGAATGATACCTCTTCATCGAAAAATATGTTTTTAGGGGTTTGTATTCTCCTCCTACATTATTTTCAGCAAGGTGATCTGCCAATGCTTTTCCTTTGACTGCCTTCTGAATTACGTAGATGATGTCGAACTCACTCAGTAAGATTTTCCACTTGGCCAGCTTCCCGATAGGCATGGGCTTCTGAAATATGTATTTCAAGGGATCCACTCTCGATATGAGATACGTCGTATAAGCACAGAAGTAGTGCCTCAACTTCTGAGCTATCTAGGTTAGAACGCAGCAAGTGCGTTCTGGCATAGAGTATCGTGCTTCATAAGGAGTAAACTTCTTACTCAAGTAATAGATGGCATGTTACTTTCTTCCTGTCTCGTCATGCTGTCCTAGAACACAATCGAAAGCTCCATCTAACACTGCAAAGGTAGATTATTAGTGGTCTACCCGGCTCCGGCAAGACTAATACTGGTGGTGTGGAAAAGTATTCTTTGATCTTTTCAAAAGTCTTTTGACAATCCTCGGTCCAACTGGTTGTAGCATCCTTCTTCAGTATTTTGAAAATCGGATCGCATATTACTGTGGATTGTGCTATGAAACAGCTGATGTAGTTGAGGCGTCCCAGGAAACTCATCACATCTTTCTTGTTTTTTGGTGGTGGTAATTCTTGGATGGCTTTGAACTTTGATGGGTCCAACTCTATACCCCGGTGACTGACGATGAATCCCAACAATTTTCCGTCAGGAACCCCGAATGCACACTTTGCGGGATTTAGTTTCAGGTTATACTTCTGCAACCGGTCAAAGAATTTCCTCAAGTCTGCCATGTGATATACGACCTTCTTGGATTTAATGATGACATCATCCACATATACCTCTATCTCTTTATGTATCATATCATGGAAAATGATTGTCATGGACCTCATGTAGGTGGCTCCAGCATTCTTTAAACCGAATGGTATCATTTTCTAGTAGTACACTCCCCATGGTGTAATGAAGGTTGCTTTCTCGGTGTCTTCTTCATCCATCCAGATCTGATGGTAACCTGCAAAGCAATCTACAAAGGACTGGAGTTCATGCTTGGTGCAATTGTCGATCAGAATGTGTATATTTGGTAACGGGAAATCATCATTGGGACTTGCTCTATTTAGATCCCGATAATCAACACAGACTCTGACTTTCCCATCTTTCTTTAGAACCGGTACAATGTTGGCCAACCAAGTTGGGTATTCAACTACCCTGAGGACCTTGGCTTTGATCTGCTTGGTAACTTCTTCCTTGATTTTTAGGCTCATGTCTGGCTTGAATTTCCTGATTTTCTGCTTCATTGGCGGACATATTGGATTTGTAGGTAACATGTGAGCCACTATAGATGTACTCAACCCTGTCATATCATCGTATGACCATGAAAAGATATCCTCATATTCTTTCAGGAACTGAGTGTATTCTTCTTTCTCTGACGGTGACAAATGGATGCTTATGCAGGCTTCCTTGACAGTTTCGGAGTCTCCCAAGTTGACTATCTCGGTCTCGTCCAGGTTGGTCTTGGGCTTGTTCTCAAAGTTCTCCACTTCTCTGACAATTTCCTCAAGTATTACATCTTCTTCTTCTTCTATTTCTTCCGAGTCAATGTCCTTCTGTTGTGTTGTCCCATTACAAGTCACACTCATTGGTTCATCAATATAAGAAATAGTAATGCTCGAGACTCGTGGGGCCCTTGATGGTTTAGTGGTCCAGTTCTTGAGAGATGCTCCCTTTTCCACTGTCTGGATAGTGAGGTTGTCTTCCTCATCCTCCTCAACTATTACACAACAATCCATATCATTTTCTTCCAAGAACAAATTCCTCAATGCTGCCAAGGATTCTTCTTCCTCTGACCCCCATATTGTATCGGCCTGATGGAAGGTCTGATTCAAGTGCGGCACGGGTTGCTCAAGAGGATAGTATGGACCACGCCATAGTGGTGACCAATTCTGATATTCCTGCCAAGTATACTGATATCCGAGCCCGAAGGTTGTGCCATGGCGTTTCAACTATACTGGTTTGGAGATACCTTGAAGCTTTTTACCAAGGCCCTTACCAAGTTCATACCCTGCCCATGCCAGTATGCTCTCTATTTTTCTACTCCACCATTTATCCTTCTCAATCGCGTTAACATGCTCGATGCGATGGTAGGTTTCTCCAGCTAACTTCCTTCTGTTTTTTACCACTGGAACAGTCTGACTGGTGTAAATGGGGTTGCTCCCATATCCATGGATGATCACTTCTTGATGGTTCCATTCAAATTTTATTGCTTGGTGCAAAGTAGATGCGACAGCTCCAGCGGCATGTATCCAAGGCCGTCCCAGTAGCAAATTGTAGGAGGCGGATATGTCTAGTACCTAGAATTCAACATCGAACCAGGTAGGATCCATTTGCAAACGTAGGTGGGTTTCTCCAATCCTGGCTCTTTGTGACCCATAGAATGCTTTCACATTCATAGATCATGCTCGTATTTCATGTAGTCCCTTGCCCAACCTCTTCAGCATTGACAATGGGCAAATACTAAGGCAGGATCCTCCATCTATCAAAACTCTGGCAATGAACTTATCTTCACATTGCACTGTGATTTGTAGTGCCCTGTTGTGACTTAACCCTTCAGGTGGCAACTCGTCCTCATGGAAAATGATCTTGTGGCTCTCTAGCACTTGCCCCCCCATATTGGCCATTTCTCTGCTAGTGATGTTGTTTGGCACATATGCTTCATTCAATACCTTCATCAGAGCATTCCTATGTGCCTCGAAATTTTGCAGCAATGACAATATAGATATTTGGGCGGGAGACTTGTTCAGATGATCAACGATAGAGTACTCCCTTGCCTGTACCTTCTTCCAGAGGCCATCTGGACCAGTCTCAACAACGAGCGGTTTACTGGAAGCTTGCTTACTGGCTTCTCCCAAATGTTCAGGGTTATAAACCCTTCCTGTTCTAGGCATTCCTTGTGCAACACCGGATTCTTCCATCTTCGACCTTCCTTTTCTTCTAGCCTCGGCCACGTAACCAAGGTACATCATTGGAACTGAAGGGTGGAGTGGATGCCACCGTTAAGGCGAAAGGTGTGGTCATCTCCACCTTAAAGGGAGCGGGTGTTGCTGCAGGTGGGGTTACTTCTACTTCAAAAGGAACCGATGGGGCTACCTCGACTTCAACTGGTGGCTACACCTGTACCACAATAGGATTGAGCGTGACTGCAGGTTTCTTAGGATCGTCACTTTCTCGAATAAGCCCAATTGATCCCTCGAGATCCCATTCTTCATCAGTTTCTATCACATTGACCCCATCACCCCTATGATCTGGGAGGGAGGGGATTGTTGCGGACATTAGGTGTAGTTTCCTTTACCTGTATGACCTTATTATCAATCAGTGTTTGGATATTGTCTTTCAAGGTACGGCACTCGTCAATAATGTGTCCCTTCATACTGGAATGGTATGCACATGTCTTGTTTGGATTGACCCATTGAGATTAATTCTCCATTACCACAGCAGGAATAGGGGTGACATAACCAACAACTTTCACTCTCTCGTACAACTGGTCGATAGGTTCAGCAATGGGGGTGTATTGTCTGGGTGGCTTGCGGTCAAACTTAGGCCTGGGTTTTTGGTAGTTTGGACGAGTTGGAGGTGACTGATAATAGGATGGTTGGGAATTACAGGTATGGTAGGCGATAGCAGGTTGGGAATATCTAGAAGGTGATGGTTGTTGTGTGGGTGGAGGTGTTTGGTATACAAATGGAGTTTTTGGGCCTTGGGCAACCATTATTGTTCCCACTTCTTTCTTCTTTGATATTCCACCTGATTGTAGTGCTTTATTCATGGCCTGCAGTGCCTCGAAATTTGTCACCATTCCACTTTTGATACCTTCCTTGATACTTTCTCCGAGCTTGATGATATCGGAGAACTTGTGATTTTCGATTACCATTAACCTTTCGTAATATTGTGGATCCTGAGCCCTGACAAAGAACTTGTTCATCTGCTCTTCATCTAATGTCGGCCTGACCATCCCTGCTTCTAACCTCCATCGAGTAGCATACTCGCGGAAGTCTAGGCGGGCTTCTTCTTGAGATTCTGGATGTAAAAGACGTCTCGTGCATTTTCCGTGTTGAATCTGAATCTACCCATGAAATCTGATGCTATGCTTACCCAATTAGCCCATTTCTTGAGATTTTGACTTATGTAACAAGATAGGGCGTCTCCATTGAGGCTTCTCATGAATATCTTCATGTGAATCCTCTTGTCCTTTCTAACCCCTACGAGCTTGTCACAGTAGGTTCTCAAATGTACCTTTGGGTCACCCGTTCCATCGAACATTTCGAAGTTAGGAGGTTTGTAACCCTCCGGCAGTTCCACATCTGGATGAATGGACAAATCCTCATAATTGAAACCTTAGATTTATTTTCCTCCTTCAACACCCTAAACTCGGCTTGTGAGTTTCTTGAGCTCCTCTACCATGTTCTTAATGAGTAGGTCATTCTCGGCGGATTCTGGTGTATATGAGATTGGTTGAGTAGAGTAGGGTAAGGTTTTCACGTATATGGGGTTGTTTTGGTGAAGGACAGGAGTTTGGGTATAGTGGTGATCATTGGTTGAATTTTGGGGATCGGGGATAGGCTGTAGAGTATTCTGAGGAGTGTGGTAAGTAGTTTGTGAATATTGAGTCGAGAGATACTGATGTTGGGGAGGTGTAGGTATGGGTAAATGATTTTGAGGAGGGGTTGTATATTGGTGGGGTACTGAAGGATTCTGCGGGCATTGGTTGGGTGTATTCTGGGGAGGTGCCGGGTTTTGGGTATATGGATGGTTGATATCTGGGATGTTTAGTGTGAGGGAGAGTTTTTCCAAGTTACGGACCTGCTCAAGTTCACCTTGTAGTTCAAGTATTTTCTTTTCAAGCCGCAAAACCAAGTCATTTGGTGCTGGGGTACTCCGACCGTCAAAAGTTTCCACATTCTCAGCATGTGCGATATTGTCACCAATTATATTATCCATCTTAGCTTTCCCTTTTCCTTTTGATGCACTTGGAAGAGGAGGAGGTGGAGGTCTTCTGGATCTGGTGTGATATGCTGATGATGCCAGTATGTGTGAACCAGCCTTGGGGAATGGGAATAATCAAAAAGGAAAGAAAACAAAAGGTAACCAAGTCAGTAAGGGTGTCTAAAAGAGTATTTGCAATATTTAAACACATAGTGCGGGAATGGAAATTCGCGTCCTAATTTGGGAGCCTCATTGAGCCCGAGGTAGGCCTAGAGAAAAGTTGATTTAGACAACTTCAGTGCCAATAATTGCCTCATTTTATTAATGTAAAATAGATTAATCTAAAACGGCACTAAATAAGATAAGTCACTAATGACACTTGGCCTTATTATAATTTGAAAAGAAAAAACGAATAAACCTAATCTACTTGGTCCCAGAAGGACCTTCTCCAAGCCTGGTTCTCTTGGCTCCATCGATCAGGTTCCCTAGGTCCCGCATGTCCAGCAACAGGTATGACCTTTCTAGATGTCCTCCTTCGATACCTTCAGCATTATGGCAGTCTATGACTCTTTTCCTCATCCTCCCTTCCAGCTCCATCGTACCCTACTCCAGATATTCTAGCCTTTCATTACACTTGATAGCCATTTCCCTCCATTCATTGATCAGTTCCATGTCATTCTTGTGTTTCTTCAGATGCTCGGCCTCGGACTCATGAACCCTTTTGTGCAGTTTGTTGTATTTTACTTGGGCTTCAGCAACTTCATCTATGACTCTGTTTCCTCGACCGACCCATGGATCGACTATTCCTGCTATGGAGTCCTCCAACCATGATCGGTAAAAGTACACGTGCCCTGCGTGATATCGGTCTGGTTCGATGCTGTCCCTTTCTATAATAATCTTTAGGTGCCACATATGCTGAGCTTCACATTTGTATGGGAGGTCGTCATCCTGAAAATCTTCCCTATAATGACTCATTTTAGCGACCCCCGATATAACTTGCTTCATGCCTGCTTGTCTCATAACCCTGATGGGAACATAAGGGTATATTCCCCTTAACCCGATCAACACCAAGTGCGGAGCGTCCCTAGATCTGATGATGAACTCGTCAGTAGGGAACCTTTTGAACATTCATTGAACCTGATCCTCAGCCAAATTGTCAAAAAACTGCACCCATTATGTAGAACTCTGTGGTTGAGCAAACCTGTCTGGGATATAGGTCATTCTCTTAGGGTGATGGAAAGTTATATAATCATTCCACGACTTTTGTACAAACTCTTGACGGTATTGACCACTCTCGAGATGCTCTAATAACCAAACCTGTAGCAGAAATTACAACCCTCGAAGTGTTTGAATTACTTCTGGCAGCGGTCCAAGGCCCGATATATGTCTGCTATGATCATTGGGACAATGGTATATTTTTTCCCCTCGATTCCCTCCATTAGGGTTTTTGTCACCATGGCTAGTCTGGTATGAATTATGTCCCCTTGCATCGGAAACACTATAATTACCAGGAAGCAGACGATGAACACAAAAACCCTGCGGCGAATACAACCCAAGGAAGTGATAGGGAATTCATCATGGTAGATACAATAGGATTTTCTATGACCATATCGTTCATAGAGATAGTCAAAGGGTATGTAGGATTTCTTCAGGCACTCCAAATCGTCATTCTTTTTCAGACCCATCATTTTTCAGAAACCCCCTAGCGATACGGTTTTCTGGAACAAATAAACTAGGATTGTCCCAAGGCAGTCCAGCGAGTCCCTCTATTTCTTCCAAGATAGGGGTCATTTCTATGTTTCCAAAGCGAAACACAGATCTTTCTCCTTCCTAGAACATTGTGGCAGCTTCAATCAACATATTATTCGGTTGGATGTTCAATAAAGAAGGAAAATTTCCTAGGACCTTTTTCACATGATTTTTGTCACTTGATAAAAGATCTTCCCACCAATCTAGCAACAATGGTGGTATGTTACGGACCATGCTGAACCTGGGAAGTTCGTGCCTCATTTTCTGCAAAACAAATAAGGTTAGACCATTTCCCCCTCCAGATTTGACTACTTATATATCAGTGATTAGCATATTGGCACTTATTTCTCCAAATTAATGCACAGGTCGTGGTTGCGCCCGTTAGGATTATGGAAACCCCGGTGGACTTTTGGACAAGGCTTTTCTTAAAGGTTATTATGTGGACAACATATTAACCCTGGCTAGGTTTGACCATAATGCATGTACAATAAATCAGAGTAAGGTTTCTATAGAGGTCTAGACTGGTACCCTCAATCGGACAACTTGAGGGGGAAAGGCACGGAACCGTCGACTGCACCGCTGATCGACTAGTTTTACCGCAAATAAGCCTTTCCGAATTCAATGGGGTGATATATAGGAAGAGCGCAAACACTCATCAAGCTTTGCTATGATATTGATTACGCACGAGTGGAATATGATGTTGAGCATGATTTATGCAATGGAAAATAGCATTTGTCACGTATTTCCATGTTAGAAAATAATAAATGCGGTATTTGATAATTGAAAAGGCGTTTTAAGAAAGAAAACAAAGAGACAAGTCAGTTTCCATAGTAAAAAGGAAATCATAAATGCTTGAAAATAGGCAATTAAACTCACATTAAGTGGGAAAGGGAAACGGTGTGCACGTATTAACAGAATAAAGCATGCTTAAAGACTAATTCACAAAAAACGAGTTTGTTATGTTAAAAGCCTAAGGTTTATCCCCAGTTAAGTCGACATGCTGCCACGCCTCCCTTTTTCTCGCGAAATAGGGTTTCGACATTTCCGAGACAACTCCCTTCCTTTTGTGATGGGAGTATGGGATTTGAAGAGTCGCCACTTAACGGATTAAGGTGCGTTAGGGCACCTACAGTTAACTCATGAAACTAGTTTTTATCACCAGAGGTCGGGTAAGGGCTCGAAATTACCTTGAGGGGAAGGTGTTAGGCACCCCTCGAGGTCCACAACGGTGGGTCCCGGCTGAACATAATTAAGCGAATTAGTCTTAAAGGAAAATAAATCAATTTAGATAACTATTATTTCAAAACATGAATTAAAAGGGGTCCTAAGTTTTTTAGCCTATAGGATCATTTCCATGCAATACTTGGTAACTTTCCCCAAGTCGGGGTGCTACACATAGTATTAGTGCACGGGTCATCATCTACCTTACTACCTGATTACTATCTTTCAGTTGTTACTTAAGCGTTCTAGTAGCTTCTAACTCGTGCCTTATGCGCGCACTTACCCGTCCCTCACCTATGGTCCTGGTGGTGTTTAGGACCTCTATTTAAGGTAATTCTAGATTGACCTATGTTGCTTAAAATGAGAAAGGACTATCATGTAAGGAGCAAATAAGGGCTCATGTTAACCTCCATAAGTAACAACAAATGCATATTGTTCAATCAGTAAATTTCATTAATTTAGGATCCTATAGGCAGGATATCTAGATGGGCATAAATAGAATATAAGAAACTAGTTTATTAAAACGAGCATTGGGACCTACTGGCTTGCCTACTAATTGATTAAATTCTGAATCTGGGCAAACTTCAAGAAGCAAGGGATCAGAATTTTTAGACCCAGAATTCTTAATAACCTACAAATTTGCCTAAGTGATAACTAGAAGCAGAATCCTATGGGCATGACATCTACAATTGTTAATTATAGACCTATAACATGGTTTCTGAGCGAGTTACTGATTTTAACTCATGAAAATAGATTTTTATCTCCTTACATCCTATAGGCATGCTTTCTAATTTGCATAATTAATTAACTGCTATAGGCATGATTTCTAAGTGTTAAAACTTATTTGTTTATTTCCTATAGACATGGTATCTAAATTGAAGAAAACTGATTTTTATATTTCCTATAGGCATGATATCTAAGTCGAAACTGATTTTTTAACCCCTATAGGCATGAATTCCATTAATCACATGTGGGCAGAATTTTAGACAAGTAATCAGCAAAGTTTATTAATTCATACAAATATGATCATATATACATGATCACTAATGCACGTTGAGATTGGAAATATATGTAGATCCTATGAACATGGATTCTAATGCAGAATTAACAAAAGATCTATAGGTAGTGTCTCTAATATACTGAAAATATAATGATTCAGAGTCACAAACAGTCAGAAAAAAACATCATATAGGCAGGATATCCAAATGAACAGTAACATGCGCATAAGGAACCAACACAATAGACCTATGGGCAAGATTTCTACCCGAGTTTTTTAACAAAGATAAATTTTAAAAAAAACCCAGCTTTTACTAATAACCCCAGATTTGTTTATTACAGAGATTATTACATTTTTACAGCTCAATAATGAATAAATTACACAGCAAAATTCATTATACTATAGGGAGCCTTCATAGGCCTAATATTAACCTGGAAACCAGGCCTTCAAGCAAAGCAAGTCTGAAGTATACAGGTGGTCCATCCATGGCACATAGAATTAGGTTCCTAGTGCGTCAAAGTTCCCAAGGGCCTCGGGGACCACGAGCAATGCTCACACCGGACCAAACTTAAAGAAACGGTTCATAAAAGATTAGAAGAGTAGCCCCAAGTAGCCCGTTTTTATTGGTTCAAGGACCCTAGGCAGTGCTCACACTGGGGGTGGTAGGAACCTAGATAACTAAGAGTACAAGTTTGAAAACCAATACATAGGGTGTAAGGGGGACAATTTGGAGAACAATTTGGTTTTCAGAAGCAACCAGATTCAGATTACATGGTTGCAAACAAAGTTGTACCAGGAAACAAATAGAATCCATATTCAGCAAATAGTCTAAGCAGATTAGTATTTATTCAAACTAGATACTCGTACCAGTATTTAAAGTAATCACAAAAGAGCAAGGATACTTCAACGAACAGACAGAATTAGTCACATATTACATGCTTTGCAGAACAGGGAACATACAATTGATTATACAGGGTTTCACATTATTGGAGATAACCTAGTTAGCATTGTCACTAAGTGAAATCATGTGGGCATATAGAAAACAGAAACATGCTGAGGTTTTGAAATAAACTAACCAAATAAGCACATAGCACATAAATAGGATGACAAGAGTTAAAATATACCAGTTGAGAAGAAAGCAAACAGGACTGTAACACCGATTTAAATCCAGAGAGTCTAGCCTTGGCTTTCAGATGGCCAGACAGTGCAGCAAATTAGAATAACAAAAGAGAGAACTTGAGTTTTTTTTTAAAAACATAAAGCTTAAGAGTTTCAGTGAGGAGGTTGTAAAACGTATGTTTGAGTTTGAGTGTCAGTGTGTGTGTTTTTTTCTTTTTGAAATCAGAATAAAGAGAGGGTTTAAATAGCACACGATAGAGTAAGACAATAAGGTAGGAAAGTCAATTGCACACAAATAAGGTATGAAGATCAGTTAATCAATCAACTAAAGTTAATAGGAATCAATTAACAGTAAGTATTACTTAAATTTAGGAGAGTCGTTCACAGAATAAATCAGCAGACAATATTGAGGTTAAACAAGGTAAGTAGTAAGTCCAGAGATCAATTATAGGTCGGTTCTAATAATCAAAGCACATAAATCAAGCCAGTAAAGGAATTAAGGAAAGTAGTACCAATTATTAATCACACATAAGGAAAGAATCTGATAAGGAAATATCAGTATTAAGGAAAACATAATTTCAAAACTGTAATTAGGCAAGTAAATCAATTAATCATTTTAATTGACAGGGCTAAGGTAAACGGGTGAAATATTATAACAAATAGTAGACTAATTGAAAATCCTAAGGCAAAAAGACATAGAGATAAAACTCAAGTAAAATCAGTAAGGCTGGCAGGTGGGTCGGGCCTGACCAGGGACCAGACCGGGCGCGCGGCTCATGCGGGCTTGTGGGCTAAACAGGCCGGACCGTGGCGGCTCCGGTCTAGACGGGCCTGTGAGACCACATGGGGTAGGCCTGGGGGGAGGGACCGTGAGCCCGGGATCGGCAGGCGGGCCTGGGCCGGTTCAAACGGGCCAAACGGGCCTTACGGGCCCAACAACTATTTTTTTTTTTTAAATAAAAATTTATTTAAAAAATGGCCAACGGTCAGAATTTTAAAATCTAGCCGTTGGCCCTTTAATTTTAGCCGTTTGGCTTTTTTAAAAATAGCCATTCAGCCCCCAAACTTTATTTTAACCCTAAACTTTTTATAATTACACTTTTTCCCTATTCTCAACTATAAATACCCCCTCATTCTTTCATTTTTACTCAAAAAATCATCAATCTCTCTCTAATTTTCTTCTATAATTGCTTACTTTATTATTGCAATTTGTGAAAAATTGTGAAGTTGGTGAATTGAAGTATTCAAGTCTTCAACATTATACAATTTTCAAGAAGTTGTTCGTCAATTCGGTAAACTCGTTCCAACTCTTAAGTTTTAATATTATAGTTTTGTTTGTTTAATTTGTTTTCCTTATAATTAATATGGACTTTTCTTTGAAAAAAATGTTTGGTGATAAGGGAAAAGCTAAAATTGGTGAATCTAGTAGGCAAGCTACTACTACTCGCCCGACCCCGGCTACCCGACCTAGACCTGTTACCCGTCCTCCTCCACCTGTTATTCTTGATAGTGATAACCCTTGTTTTCAATTTACTGATAGTCAATTTATACATGATCTTACACCAGGTTCACAATTAAATGATGAATATATGAATTCTCTTTATGGTATTCCAGAGAAAAATGTTGATTTAGATGAAACGCAACTGGATTTAGATGATACACCTACTAGTCTTGTTGCTAACCAAACTGATAGTTATCCAAATGATGCCCTGGCTGACCCTCCTATAGTAACCCCTACTTTTAATAGGCAACCTTCTAAACGGTCCGAAACATCTCTTGTTTGGAACTTTTTTACTCAACTAAGAGATCAAAATAAGGCTAAGTGTAAAACTTGTGGCGTCTTNGAGGGGACAAGTTTAGGTACCCAGGGAATTAACACTAGTACCAGTTCAAATATAGTTCAACCGGGAATTAACACTGTTACCGGTGGCATTTTGTATTACGATCCAAATAAAGATCGTGAGGAATTGGCAACTGTATGTGCTTACCATATATTTTTCCCTCTAAGACTCACTCTGTCCATTATTTAGAAGAATTTATAATCCTACTTTTAAAGGATGGCCTCACACAACCGTAAAGGTTGATATTTATAAATATAAACATGAATATGAACAATATTTGTGTTATTTATTTACTCATATTGGTAATCGCATTTCTATTACAACTGATATTGGTAAGAGTGGTAATGACTGTGATTATTTAACTGTTACCACTCATTGGGTTGATGAGGAATGGATAATGCAAAAGCGCATTATTGCTTATAGAATAATTACTTCAAGTCACACAGGTAAGTTTATTGCTAAGACAGTTCATGATATTTGTAGATATTTTTGCATTAAAGATAAAATAATGGCAATTTCAATGGATAATGCTTCTAGTAACACTAATGCTATAGGCTATCTTACAACTACACTAAGTCCTGCATTTAGTAATATTTTCCATGTTAGATGTATTTGTCATATTTACCATTTAATCGTCGGTGATGGTTTGAAAACTTTAAATGCTGAAATTTTAAAGGTTAAATTCGCTCTTCATTGGCTTTTTTATTCAAAGAGTAGAAGTAGAGTTAGAGAATATTATAAAAAATGTGATGAATTTGGCCTTAGAGAAAGAAAGGTTCCTAAACCTTGTCCGACTAGGTGGAATTACTTGTATGAAAGTTTAGTTGTTGCATATGAATATAGAAACCCAATAATGGCAACGTATAATGCCCGTGTTAGTGATGATGATGATGATGATGANATCGTGTAGGTGGTGATGATGATGATGATGATGATGAGCACCTTACAAATCAAGATTGGTCTAATGTTAAAACTCTTCTAGATTTTTTAGAACATTTTCATGTTGCTACAAATGAATTATCTGGGCAATATTATGCTACTATTTCTAACTGTTTAGTTTATATTTCATCACATGCAGAATTATTTACTTAATTTTCAGAGGGTGGGATAGTTTACCAATGTGCTATTGATTATATGAAAGATAAGTTTAAATAATGTTTTTTCCCTATCCCCCCTCTTTATGGTGTTGCAGCCATGTTAAATCCTACCATGAAATTAGGAGGTCTTCACTATTGGTATACTCAAATTTATAATGCTTTACCACTTTCAACTGAGGAATATGATACACTTATAGATGAAAAAGCCTCAATTAAAATAAATGCTCAAACAATTTATAATGCTTATCAAGTAGCATTAGATCATGCTAGACCAAATATTCCAACTCCTACCTCGTCTAGCTCGCAGGTTCCTAAAAGAACTGCGGGGCTAAAATCACTTAGTTCTTGGACGGGGTTTAGGGGTTCTCAAGGTGATAATATTGGTGATAGTTCACAACTAAATGAGCTTCAAGTTTATTTGTCGCAGGGACTTGAATCAGAGAATCCAGACGGCACCTNGCTAAAAGATCTGCGGGACTAAAATAACTTAGTTCTTGGACGGGGTTTAGGGGTTCTCAAGGTGATAATATTAGTGATAGTTCACAACTAAACGAGCTTCAAGTTTATTTGTCGCAGGGACTTGAAACAGAGAATCTCGACGGCACCTTCAATGTTTTGGAATGGTGGGAGGACAAAGAAAAATACTATCCGGTCCTTTCAAGGATGGATCGAGATATCTTAAGTATTCAAGATTCAACAGTGGCATCGGAGAGCGCTTTCAGTCAAGCAAGACTTCAAATCGGTGATCATAGAGCGTCTATGAGGGAGAGCTTGGAAAAATCAGTACTCTTTAGAGATTAGATATGTTCAGAAAGAAGAAATTTTGGACTACTTGAATCACAACCGGAGATAGACGAAGCTTATGAAGAAATGCTAGCGGAACTTGCGGAGGATGCTGCTTCGCCTGGAAGCGGTGATGAACAAGCTTCTTTTCCGCCACCACCAACGGAAATTCCTCCAAACCTTGAAGGATTTATGAAATTTGTTAGAGATAATATGTAGATTAACATGTAACTTGTATTTTGGCACATCTTGATTAGTTTTTTTTCCTTTTAATGGTGGTATTAGTACCTTGTTGTGCTCATTCTATTGGGGGGAGGAAGACTAAGAAAGATATTGTCATTTTTTTAAATGTCGTATTAATAAAAATTATAAGACATTTCCTTGAATATTTGTTTACATTTTTTTTTGTGTTTAAACTTGAATTACAAGACATGAGTCATGATTATATAATATAATTTACAATAAATTGCCTTAGATAATATAATATAATTACATAAAAAAATTTATTTTTTTTAAAATAGCCAACGGCTATAATTTGAAAAACTAGTCGTTTGGATTTTTTAGTGCAAGTTTGAATATCTCTTTACTATTTTTGTGTTTTAAATTTGAATTACAAGATTTATGTCACAATATTTACAAGAAATTGTCTTAGATAAAAAAAAATTAAAAAAATAACTCGGATCGTTTAGGCCCGTTTGGGCCCGTAGGACCGACCCACTTAGCCCGGGTCCATGTGGGATTAGGCCCACAGCGGGCCGGTTCTACCCATTAGGACCGTTTGGCCCGGGCCCGTTTAGCCCGGGCCCGTCTGACCCAAGCCCGCCTGAACCGATGCCCGTTTGGCCCGTTTTCGGCCAGATTACACCTTTAAAAATCAGTCAAAAAAGCAAAGAAGAAAACCAGAGTTGAAAAATACTTAAACATTTAAAATATTTTTGCAAAAACCTATTAGAAATCAAAACCCTAGCTTTAGGAAAAAGTGAAATCGGTTGACAATAATAGTAAAAACGGAAGAATCTTAAAGGAAAAATACCAAGCAAACTCAAAACACTTCAGATCTAAAGAGATCTGAACTGATTTAGCCAGAAATAGTTAGGTTTATGAAAAAATTAGACAGATGTGAGTCAAATCTGGTTTGAACTAGAGATTTGAAGCCGTAAAAACATGAAAATAGTATTACTTGCAGACATCGGAGTGAATACAGATGGATTAGTCAAGAAAATAGATATTTTGAACCAAGTTTGGTTCGAATCTCTTGAGAATCCATCAAGTAGCATGAGAATCACAACACCACTAGAGATATGAGGCCAGATAAGGCCTGAAATTGAAGAAAAAACCCATGAATCGAGGGGGTTTCGGTGACGGCGAGCTAGGGTTATAGGGGGGGGGTGAGAGAGAAGAGAGAAGAGAGGGGTGGAAGGGTGGCGAATTTGTGAAAAATGGGGTAGGGTTTAGGTCGTTTGGGTAATTATAAAAGGCAAGTGTGTCCTGGACCGTTAATCTTCTGAGATCAGTGGCTAGGATTGAATCTGGGTTGGGGCGGGTTATAATAATTGGGTATTGGGTTTGGGTTATGGAAATGGGTAATGGGTTATTTTAATTATTGGGCTGGGTTAGTTATTGGGTTAAGGTCCAAAAATTAATAAAAGAGGCTATATGTTAAATATCCATTTAATTTAATAAAAATAATTTATAAAAATAGTTAAGAAAGGATAAAAAATGATATTTATGCATGAAAATGATTTAAAATAATTACTTAATATTATAAAAATATGAAAGGTCATTTTCGTGTAAAATAAAGTAATTATGCACACATGTGCTATTATTGCAAAGTCATTGCAATTATAACCTAAAGATGTAAATATGATTATTCATAAAATAATTAAAGCTTAGTATAAATGTAAATAATAAAATTAAGCAATAAAATTATTATAAAATTATTTGTGATGCAATTAGTAATTATTTAGATAATAAAATGATGGAATAAATTAATTAAAAAACCTTTAAAATTACAGAAAATTATGAAAAATACTAGTTGATGCTCATGCAATATTTTGAAAATATATATGTATTTTGAAAATAATATAGGAAAAAATTGGGTAGCAACAAAGGGTCTACTTAGCCTTCTGGTAATTGCGTTGGAATCACCAACTCATTTCACGAAATGAGGATATAACTTTACGGCTTATACTCTTTTATAGTCTCAAGGTCTTTCCCTTTTTGTCTTTTCTTTCACTTGACTATAGACTCTGCCATCTTGTCATATTTTAATTTACTGTTATCACCCATTTATCATATATTACTCATAATGTTTCATTAACTCTCTTCTTATTCTCCTGCTAATATCTCTGTCTATTACCTTATTATGAAAACTTCAACAAAACATTATTTCACTTTTAGCTCCCCTTACTTCATCTCACTGGCTCTTCGAGTCGCCTAACACTCTCTTTTTTCTAGCGTGAGTCATACTAACGTATATATTTATCTCTTCTAGGATTCCACCGCCTATCTTCTGAAATTTTTAAACATTCTAGTATTCATATATGACTGTACTATTCTAGAGTGCACTATCTGGGTATCTCATAGGAGAACTATTACCATGTTTTGAACTATCCTTTGGAAATTTTAACTAATGATAACAATCCCTCCAAAAT
Source organism: Nicotiana knightiana (assembly GCA_005239525.1). Classification (NCBI taxonomy): domain Eukaryota; kingdom Viridiplantae; phylum Streptophyta; class Magnoliopsida; order Solanales; family Solanaceae; genus Nicotiana; species Nicotiana knightiana. Next base: position 199,523 of record ML430011.1, read on the forward strand.
GTTGGGTTACCCTAACCGCAACTGGATCCTAATATCCTATCTTTCTCTTAAACTATATCTATTAGCTATCATAAGGCATAATTGAGAGGGGTGTGGTTAATTGTATATATCTCTGTTACTGTTGAATGTAACTCGGAATGCTTATATTTCTCTGCTTGAATTGTAAATACTGATAATCTTCACTAACTGGGTACCTCGTACCCTTCTTCACCTTGCCTTTTTTTTTACTTGTTGAAACTTGTATCTACCTTCTGATTCTCTTATTGTTTTTACCATATGGGTGGATAGATATTCATTCCTTAGGGCTCCTTATCAAGAATCTTACACGTCTTAGTACACACATGATCTACTGAAGACCTCACTCATCAAAAGCATGATGAAAAATTGAGTTCCTGTGACTCAACTCTTCCACAACCACATTCAATCTCTTACTATCCGTCTTTCTGGATGTAGGTATCATTGTATTACGAATAAAATAGAATTTAGGAGTTTGAATTCTTACAACTAAGCTCTACCACACGATCTAGAGTAAGAAGAAAGGTGACAGTCCTAAATGTCCTATAGCCTCCGGCTTATAAGTGTGGTGTATAACACACCCATATACAAGACTCTACTAGACACGACATGTAGATTCTCTAGGACAGAACTGCTCTGGTACCTCTTTTTGTCACGACCCAAATCGGAGAGCTCCGACGGGCACCTGGTACCTTACTCAATCGAGTACCAACATAATGTATCTTTCTTATACACCATCATGGGTAAATGTGCCAGAAGGGCTGTCATGATATAAACAACATATAACTTAAGGTAATACTCGACATAAGACGATCTAACATAGAATACAAACTTATTCATATAACATACGGGCCTATAAGTCCGACATGATCATTTGTACACTCATAAAATAGGCCGGTAAGGCCATAAAAGTATCCATATACATGACATCTGTCTAAAAGCCTCTAAGAGTACATAAATGTGATAAAGGTCGGGACAGGGCCCTGCTATACCAATCAATACATTTCCAAAGCATACAGACGAAATAGGCAACTCCGGAGCAAGTAAAGTGCACCAACACCTTCCGCTGAGATGATAACCCTACTAGGTGGACTGTCAACCTATCTATCGGGACCTACGGGTATAAATGCAGCATCCCCAAGCAAAAGGGATGTCAATACAAATAAATTACCGAGTATGTAATGCATGAAAAGTAGTATATAAAAGACATGAAATAAATATGGAGTAAAGGACTCAACCTGTAAGTATGCATAACTTTGTGAATAATGAAACATTGATAATTCCATGCATGTGCTTATAATTGTGATATCATGCATAGGTATATGCGTACATAACATCATTAAGCCTCTGATGGTATCCCATCATATCATCTCAGCCGCTGTGGGCGAAGTCATCAACGTATACAAATTGATCAGGTGGTGGTGCGTATATAACAATGTAACCTTTCCCCACACCCCATATACATATAATATACGCGTATTGATCACTCTCAATTGTGTATTATAAAGAGACTAAATGGGCGTTGCAAATATATCTGAGTATTTAGCCCAGAGTCGAATCCCTCAGGTAATTAACCTATCAATTATTGTCGTTAGACCACTCAATTCTCAATAATCAAGTTTCCAAAGATTATGAATAACACTTTTTCCGTATTTTTACTACTATGACTGACTGAAATTAAATAAACTAAAAGATAACTACTATTGAGATGTAAACAGATGCGATAAAGGTCTAAGGTTATGGTTTCCCTCATTGGTGAACTTATTTCTTGGATACTTCCTATAGTTTGGTTATTTGTCTCTATCAATCATGAACACTCCAACTACCATAAATCTCTCTCAAGTAATTATGATAATTTACTAGACGCACTCTCTCAAGTTACGCTAGCTAGATTGCATTACATCTCACTTTAGATTGCACCCGAGGTATCGTTATCTCTAATCCAAGCTCTAAACCCTCGGTTATGACTTTCGTCTATAATCCGGGAGTGATGTTGTTCAAACAACTACCTAAATATGCACTCTATCTCAAGTAGATACATAATAAATAGGCACAGCTAATTGATGGCCATTCAATTAACTACAACAAGAACATAGTTGAACAAATAGACTTTAATCAACCAATCAAAACAGTTAGCTACTCATAGCAATACTCAAAACTACAAAAGAATTCATGACTATGATAAAAATTGCAAGTGAGGGAGATGTAGATTGATGCCCAATTGCTCTCCTTGCTTCTTGCCCTTGCTTTTTCTTATTCTAAACTTTAAACCTAGATAATATGCTCCTTTGGACGATTTGAACCTTTTATAGGTTAAGTGGATTGGCCCCAAACTTCCAAAATTACCCTTCTCAGCATCTTATTTTCGTCGGAACTAGCGTGGGCGCGCTAGTCTCGCGCTACAGCCCGCGCTAATGGGGTTTAACACTGCCCGGCAGCTTACTGGACTAGCGCGGGTGCACTAGTCTCGCGCTAATGCCCGCGCTAGTGGGGTTTCCTACTGTCTTGGCAAATTTCCAGCTTTCAAATCACTTCAGAGTTACCCCATGGTCTGTTATTCCTCAAATTTTCTGGGATCACCGTCATAAGTCCTCAATAGCTTATTGTACTCTTGTGAAACACAAAAATCACCATTAGAGCCAATTTGACATTATTTAACTCACTTAAGACCGTGAAACCTCATTAAGTTAAAGTATAATTATATGCTAAACTACGTGAATTCAGCCTATTATCAACACCCCACACTTAATTCATTGCTAGACCTCGAGCAATCCACTATATCCTACAAGGTTTCTTTACATCAAACACTCCCCTACGGTGTCACACCACAAACGTCTTACAAACAATGCACCTAGCAGTGTAACATCTATGCCTCAAGCAATGACTCTCACATGCCCTGCTATAATCTTACTTCCTCAAAATACTACGAGGAGGTCAAGACTTACCTCTTTTTCATAAATCATATGCCCTCACTTCACACAATTGAGAGTAGTTCCATAAAATAAATAGTCAAGAAAAACAGGAACTTTTAATCGAAAGAATTCACTCACTCTCAAAAAGAACATTCAAATGTCACACAGATACGCCATAGGCTTGCCCGTAGTATAATACTCCACTAATTGAGTTCATTCAGTCTAAGATCAATAGGTCTTTATTTGGTTGTAATGTAGGCTAAGGGACATGTAGGATACATTTTGGGTATAGTGACTAATCTCCCTAAACACTTTTGATACAATTACATTCACAATCAGCCCATTTTCATGCTTGGCCAGAAATTTCACCCTGCTTTACTTCATAATTACCCCATGCCACCAATTATCAAGGACTACATGTAATTATTGTCCTCTTTCTTTCTTTCTTTTTAAGTGGACTTCACTTTTGCATTTTTTATTCTATTTCCTTGATTTTTCCTTACAAATCAAACCACCACCCCACACTTTGACTTTTACATATCTGCTAACAATTCAAGTGCTCATGGGAAGTACCAGGTTCAAACAAACAAGCTATTCAAACAATTGGTTATGGTTCATAATGCGGTTATCAAAGAACAGGCTTATAAGCTCAAAGTGGTTGACTATGGTTAATTATATTCAGGTGGGTATATATTTGTGTCTGGCTTAACAAAGAAATGTTTATATCCCTTCTAAGACTAAACAAACTTCTATTTCGATTTGTACACACACGGGGCAAGTTCTAGGTACCAAATGCAGACATAGAATAGATGCAAAACACCTCACACACACATGGCACATAATTCAATACAAATTGGTTCATAAAAACACTCCATTGAGCATTCAAGTTAGTTACAACATGCACCATTAAGGCATTCTACAAGAGTCAACAGGTGAGCCTAAGCGTCACACTCTAGGATTCATGGTGTTTGGGTGTAACACACTAAGGGTAGCATTATATCATTCAGCACCTTGCCCAAAGGATTCCTACAATAAACAAAATTAAAAGAAGCTAACTATACCCGATTCAAGATAAACTCTTGGAAAAGAACCGCGGTCAAAAGAAAAACCAAAAGGGAATTACTACACTACCTACAAAGAAAATAAAAAATCTTTTTTTTTCTTCGGACTGACCTCCCTCAAGAAAACTTCCTATGAAATCCGTCACCAGGAGGAGTCCACTGAGTTTTTCTAAATTATTTTTTTATGTTGACTTGGACCCTCAAGAACCTCTGCCAAAGGGATCCGTCGTCGGGCCAAGACGACTTGATTACTATTACTATTACTAATAACAACTAAAACAGACTACACCAAAAACATAAAACAAACTGCAATTCGAATAAGTTAACCAAAACTACTAAAGCACATAATTCACAACTTATACAACATACAATACAACAAGGAAACCATCCCCCACCCCACACTTAAAACGAGGACATGTCCTCATGGACAATTAAAAGGACAGAGTAAGGTAAAGGGACTTCCCTAGCAGCTCAATCTTGATCAGAGACGGTGTTTGGGTTGACGTTGCAAGCACGACCCAGGGTGCATAGCCAGCCCATTATCTTCTTCTTAGACTTCTTTTGTTGGGTGGCCATCTCATCAACTCGGGTCCCTAGTTCAGTCACTGAGGTTCTCAACCCGACCACATCGTGCTCTAGGTGATCCAACCGCTGGCCCCGACTGGCCCTAGACAGGCCTCCAACGTCCACAGCTGGCTCCTCCTCCATATGCTCCGTCTCCTTACCTCCTTGGTGATGCTCCTCCTCTGCTTCCTCTTCTTCAGAGTCATGCCCCACTAACTCCTCATCGGCTGACATTGCCTCCCTTCCAGTCATAACTCTTTCAACTTTGAAAGGGTGCACCGCAGGTACCCGGCCATCGATAGCAAAGTCGCCTGGCATCCCAGCCACAGCGCACAGTCGAGTGACAAGTGATGGGTAAAAGAACCCATACCTCTGGACCTTCATGCAGATGAACATCTCCTCATGAATTAACTGTGCCGCATCGAAAGGCGCATCTACCATGAAGCATCAAATCAGACATGCCCTAGGAATGTTCACCTCCGAAGTGTTCTTGGATGGCAATAGTCGACTATTAATCAGGTACAACCAGCATTTTGCCTCAAACTTGAGGCCTGAAGAGTGAAATTTGTTTCCATACTTATACCATTTCAATGTAATTCCCGGTTGACTGATGGTCGGGGTGAATGTATCCCAAGGATCCATTTTTCCGTTGTAGGTCTGGTAGGCGTTTACGTAACCAGCTGCTGGTGGAGGAAGCATGTACATTATTCTGATGTGCTCTATTGAGGCATTAACCGACCGTCTTCGCACTGTTACAACATAGTTGTCATGCTCTGGAGCGTTGGCATAAAATTCCCTGACCATCATGTCATTTTCCTCGTCCGATTCCTCAAAGAATACGTCCATGCGACGCTACATCAACACTTCGTACATTTTGGGGAAATTCATCCTAATGGCTTCAGAGTCCATAGCCTGCTCAGGTATAGTTGTTTTGTTCTCTTTCTCAGCAAATAAGTCATGCACCTTCGCTGAGACAAATTTGTGGTTGTTGAACGGCCTCGAGTCTATTGATTTTTGTGGCCTTCCTCCGGTGGAGGTTCTAGCTGCATGACTTGAAGAGGCTCCTGTGGCTTGACGCTTGCGTGGAGGCATTGTACCTACAATTAACATAGTATTAGCTCAGTACAACAGGGTGACTCATCTATGGTTACTCAGACTTCACCACAAATTGGTCACATTATTTCCCTCCAGTGGGGTTTTTTTTTTTAACAAACATATGGTGGGCATAACAATTTAAAACCCCAAGCACTAAATAGTGGACATGGGGCATCACCACCCGAACTCAAATACACTCATAACATCCCACACTCCCTATATCATCCATTATCAACATAAATCAACTATTTTACACAATGGAAGGGAAAAATAAAAGATGGAGTACATAAAACAAAATTACAAAATAAAAGAAAAATTAAGGTTAGAGATACATACATGTAGGGTTGAATGATAGAGATGAAGTAGTGGGTGTTGAATAATTCTTAGAGGTGGGAGTGCTTGAGGGTGGTTGCCTTCTTTGAGGGTGGAATACTGAATATGAAAAGAAGAAGAAGAAGAAGAAGAAGAAGAAGAAGAAGAATGGGGAGGGTTTATGAGGGGTTAGAGTTTTATTGAGAGAGAGAGAGAGATAATGTGTCGTTTGTGTGTGTGTNATTGGGTGGTTGGGAAAAATTAGTGCAAGAAAATAAATTAAAAAAACTTTCGAAAAAGAAAACTTACCTGTGTCGAGACGGACTAGCGCGAGCTTAGCGCGGCCGCGCTAGTCCAGGGGTTTTGAGGCAGTGAGAAAACCCACTAGCGCGTGATTAGCGCGGCCTCTCTAGTGGCTATGTGCGTGAGGCAGTGTAAAACCCCACTAGCGCGACCTCTAGCGCGCGATTAGTGCGGTCGCGCTAGTCTCGACGTCAGCCAAAATAAATTTTTTTTTAATAACACTATGTATGTTGGGTTTCCTCCCAACCAGCGCTTGATTTAACGTCGCGGCACGACGAGTACAACAATCAATGGGTTGCCTCCCATGAAGTGCCTGATTTACCGTCGCGGCATGACGCAGAATGACCGCAATTAAGGTTCGCTCAGCCTTTTAGGTTCAAGCAGGTGCACCACAGCCAGCTCACTGGTTTCATTCATTCCCACATACATTTTCAATCATTGTCCATTGACTTTGAAGGCGTTAGACCCATCATCAGCAATAATTTCTACAGCACCAAAAGGAAACACGTTGACCACTTTAAAAGGTCCAGACCATCGGGACTTGAGCTTACCCGGAAACAATCTTAATCTTGAATTGTAAAACAATACTTTGTCTCCTGGTATGAAATCTCGGTCCACAATGTTTTTATCATGTAACCTCTTCATTCTTTCCTTATATAGCCTTGTTCTTTCAAATGCTTGACATTTGAACTCTTCCAACTCGTGTAGCTCTGTGACTCAATTTTCTCCAGCAGTATTGAGATCCAGGTTCAACTGCTTCAATGCCCACCACGCTCGATGTTCTAACTCCACAGGCAGGTGACATGCCTTACCAAATACCAAATTGTATGGAGACATATCGATTGGTGTTTTAAATGCAATCTTTTAGGCCCAGAGTGCGTCATCAAGATTCTTCACCCAATCAGTTCTTGTGGCGTTTACTATTTTAGTCAGCACACTCTTTATTTCACGGTTGGATACCTCAACCTACCTGCTCGTTTGAGGGTTATAGGGGGTTGCCACCTTGTGGAGCACATCATATTTGGCCAGCAGCTTCTCGAAGACACGATTGTAGAAGTGAGTGCCTCCGTCAGTTATAATAGCCCTTGGGGTTCCAAAACAGGTGAATATATTTTTCTTTAAGAACCCCACCACCACTTGTGCATCATTGGTGGGGAACACTGTAGCTTCTACCCATTTGGACATGTAGTCTACAGCAACAAGTATGTACTTATTTCCATAGGAGCTGACAAAGGGGCCCATAAATCTATCCCTCATACATCAAACACTTCTACCTCTTGTATTGGATTTATGGGAATCTCATGACGACGGGATATATTCCCCGTCCTTTGACATTCATTACAACCCTTCACCCATTGATGAGCATCTTTGAACACAGTGGGCCAGTAAAACCCGGCCTCCAACACCTTAGCTGCTGTCCAGACTCCTCCAAAATATCCTCCATATGGAGCTGCGTGACAAGCCTGCAAAATAACAAATTGTTCTATCTCGGGGACACACCTCCGGATTATGTTATCAATGAAAATTTTAAACAAATGAGGTTCATCCCAATAGTAATTTCAGCTATCACGTAAAATCTTTTCTTTTGAACAGAAGAGAGTTCATAAGGTTCAATACCACTGGCCAGGTAGTTTGCAATATCTGCATACCATGGCACATCTTCTACGCTCATGGAGAGTAGCTACTCGTCTGGAAAGGTTTCCAGAATATCTTCCAATGCAATTGCATTCTCGGCACCTTCAAGGCATGACAAGTGGTCAGCGACTTGGTTCTGCGTGCCCTTGCAGTCCCTAATCTCCAAGTCAAATTCCTGAAGAAGAAGCACCCAACGAATTAGGCGCGGCTTAGATTCCTTTTTCTCAACCAAGTATCTGATGGCTGCATGATCAGTGTACACCACCACCTTCGACCCAATCAGGTAAGACCTGAACTTGTCAATCAGGTACACCACCACTACTGCCAGCATTTCCTTTTCTGTCACCGTGTAATTCAGTTGAGCTCCACTCAAATTCCTACTTGCATAGTAAATTGGGTGCATTATTCTATCTTTGCGCTGACACAACACGGCTCCCACTGCGTAGTCACTGGCATCGCACATAAGTTCAAAAGGTTGCTCCCAATTGGGTGCCACGATGATTGGTGTCATGACTAACCGCTTTTTAAGCTCCTCAAACGCTACCCTGCAATCATTAGAAAACATAAAGGGTTATCTTTTTCAAGAAACTTATAGAGGGGGTTGGCGATCTTGGAGAAGTCTTTGACGAATCACCAGTAGAACCTGGCGTGCCCAATGAAGCTACATACAGCTCTGACTGATGTGGGAGGTGGAAGATTTTCAATCACATCTACTTTAGCTTTTTCCACCTCAATTCCCTTACTTGACACCAAGTGCCCCAAGACGATCCCTTCTTGTACCATGAAATGGCACTTCTCCCAATTAAGTACAAGATTCGTCTCGATGCAACTCTTTAGAACACGGGTTAAATTTTCTAGACAAGCCTCGAATGAATTTCCCTCTACTGAGAAATCATCCATGAATACCTCCATAATATCTTCCACCATGTCTGTGAATATGGCCATCATGCACCGTTGGAATGTGGCAGGTGCATTGCAGAGGCCAAATGGCATCCTCCTGAAGGCAAACACCCCGTAGGGGCATGTGAAGGAAGTTTTTTCACTGTCTTCCAGGGCAATTGAAACATGGTTGTACCCCGAGTATCCATCTAGGAAACATAAGTGAGACCTCCCTGCAAGCCTGTCGAGCATCTGATCAATGAAAGGAAGTGGGAAGTGGTCTTTTCGGGTGGCGAGATTCAGTTTTTTGTAATCCATGCATATTCTCCAGCCCGTGACGATTCTTATAGATATCAACTCATTTTTATCATTCTCGACAACCGTCATTCCACCTTTTTTTGGAACACATTGCACTGGGCTAACCCAACTGCTGTCAGAGATGGGGAAAATGATTCCCGCATCTAACCACTTGATTATTTCTTTCTTCACCACCTCCTTCATATTTGGGTTCAAGCACCTTTGATGTTCCCTGGAAGGTCTGTGTCCTTCTTCCAGGAGAATCTTATGCATACAATATGCCGGGCTGATCCCTTTGATATATTCCATGATCCATCCAATGGCAGTCTTGCACTCTGAAAGTACCTGTAACAACTTATTTGCCTCCACATCTAGAAAACTAGATGAGATAATAACAGGTAGCGTAGTATTGGGGCCTAGAAATGCGTACCTGAGATGGGCTGGCAATGGTTTCAACTCTAGTTTGGGAGGTTCTTCCACAGAGGGTTTTGTTGGTGGGCTCTCTCTCTCTTCTCTAAGTGAAATGGTTCATACTCAAGAGCCCTCGGCCATACTCTCTTACCTTCAAGTTCTAACACCCACCCTGCCAATTCCTCCCCATTTACTGCATCTAAGTTCATTAAGCATGCAGCGAGGGGGTCCTCAGTGGTTAAGGCTGCATCATCTTCCTCAACTATCACATCCACAGCATCAATTATAGAGCAGTTGGCGAACTCACCCGGTCGCCTCATGGATTTCTGCATGTTGAATGTGATTTATTCATCATTAAGCCTCATCTTGAGCTCCCCGGTCTTACAATCAATGAGTGCTCTTCCTGTGGCCAAAAATGGACTGCCCAAGACTATGGGAATTTCTTCATCCACTCGACAGTCTAGTATCACAAAGTCAGCAGGGAATACAAACTTCCCCACTTGCACTAGAACATCATCTTGAATACCGACGGTCTCTTCACCATCCTATCAGCCAACTGCAGCAACATGGAAGTTGGTCTGGCTCTACCAATACCCAATCTTTTATAAATATCCAAGGTCATTAGATTAATGTTGACCCCCAAATCACACAGTACTTTGGCATAAGCCAAATTGCCAATGGTGCAGGGAATTGTAAAACTCCCTGGATCAGACAATTTCCCTGCTATTGGTCGTGTTACCACAGCACTGCAAGTCTGAGTCAAAGTCACAGTCGCTAAGTCTTGGAAATCAAACTTTCTGGACATCAAATCCTTCATCATCTTCGCATACCTACGCATCTCTTTCAGAACATCAATTAGAGGAATGTTTACTTGTATCAACTTCAGCATATCCAAGAACTTTTTGTATTGTTCATCCTTTTGCTATTTGGCCAGCCTTTGAGGGAAAGGGGCTGGTGGTCTCTTCTTCCTAGTGAATTGGGATTTTTGTTTCTCAACTCCCACTTCAACTACTGGCTCTGGGGATATTTCCACTTCCTTTTCAGCCTCACTCTGCCCACTAAGTTCTCATTCAGCAGTTTGTACTATTACCTTGGTCAGGTTTGTGGAATCATCAAGTTCGATTGGCACTGGTACTAGTGTCTCTGCCTGCCTTCTTTCACGAGCCAATTCCTGTTCCAAGTCCAAGTCCCGTCCATTGCGGAGACTCACTGCCATTATCTGCTTCGGGCCATGGTCCTTAGGGTTCACCTCAGTATCTGCAGGTAAAGTCCCAAGAGGACGATTGTTCACTGCCATAGATATCTGGCCCAACTGCACTTCAATATTTTTAATAGCTGCATCATGTACATCTACTCTCTCAGTCATTTTGGCCATTGACCCAATCACCTGTTGCATCATCGCTTCAAGCCTGGAAAACCCATCTTCTTGCCTTCCCCCCTGTTGTTGCTGAGGAGGGTGGTATGTTTGTTGTTGATTCTGATGGTTATAACCTTGTGGCCTCTGATATGGTGCTACATGACCTTGAGGTCTCATGGTACCCATGTTTCCATTGTTCTGCTGCTGGTGAGGTGGTCTATACGGTTGAACTTGCTGACCCCAGTTCTGCCCCTTGTCTCTGGCCTCTATAATTTGACAAATAATTCATGCTTTTTTGATAAGGGAGGTGATCACACTCTGCATTCCATGATTACCAAATGGTTGACTAATGCAAGATGTGCATAAGCCCCCATTGGTTATATCCACGATATGTACCTGCTGCTTTTGCCCTGATTCCTCCACCTTCTAGTTAGTATGCTCATCGGTGTTATCAAGGTGGCCACGTTCTCCGCAATAGTATTGGATGGATCAAAGGGCACTGAGTGAACTACAGGAGTAATGGGCGTATTCCTGGTTGTCCATCCTGAATTCTGCGCCATTTTATCAAGCAGGATCTGAATTTCTCTCCATGTTTTGCTCAAGAATGCTCCACCAGCTGAAGCATCAATATTTTCCTTTACAGTATCAGCCATACCCATATAAAAATGCTGCCCCAACATCTGCTCAGGAATACCATGGTGTGGACAGATAACCAACATTCCCTTAAATCGTTCCCATGTCTCCTGCAATGTTTCAACTGGCTTCTATATGAAGCTCAAGATTTCATCAATTTGTTGAGCTGTCGTGTTGGGTGGATGAAATTTGTCCACGAACTGCTTAACTAACTCCTCAATTGATGGGGAGCGAGTTTAGCCAAGTCTGAGCTGCTCCTGTCACTGAGAATGGAAACAACAACAGTTTTATTGCTTCTTGAGTGACGTTTGGCTGCCTCTGCGTTTTACAAATTGACAGGAAATTCTTCAAATGTTGTTCGGGGTCTTCGATGTATGACCCTGAGAATAGTCCCTTGTTCTACAACAAGTGCAACATATTATTTGTAATCTGGAAGGACTCAACCTGTATTTGAGGGACTAGTATCGCAGTGGCCAAATTCTCTGTTGTGGGTTGTGCCCAGTCCTATAAAGGAGCCTTTGCCCCTATCTGCGCAACTGGGTCTACCACATCATCCCCATTGTTGTTCATGTTGTTTGGATCTCCCATGTCGGGTTCAGGTTGTTCAATTGATGGTTGTTTTTTACTTTTCCAGTTGGCCCGCTTTAAGGCCTTGAAAACTTTCTCGGGGTCTGATAAGGCTTCAAATACTTCACAAGTTCTCGATGAGTTTCTATGCATGCACCTGTACAACCAAGTTAGAAAACGTTAAAATTTCAATGTATAAATGAAAATTGACTATACTTAAGAATTTTGTCTCCAATATATAACACTGTTAATTCCCCGGCAACGGCGCCAAAATTTGATCATGCTCAATTGTGTCTTATAAAAAGACTAAACGGGCGTTCCAAATATATCTGAGTATTTAGCCCAGAGTCGAATTCCTCAGTGAATTAACCTATCAATTATTGTCGTTAGACCACTCAATTCTCAATAATCAAGTTTCCAAAGATTATAAATAACACTTTTTCCGTATTTTTACTACTACGACTGACTGAAATTAAATAAACTAAAAGATAACTACTATTGAGATGTAAACAGATGCGATAAAGGTCTAAGGTTATGGTTTCCCCCGTTGGTGAACTTATTTATTGGATACTTCCTATAGTTTGATTAGTTGTCTCTATCAATCATGAACACTCCAGCTACCATAAATCTCTCTCAAGTAATTATAATAATTTACTAGACGCACTCTCTCAAGTTACGCTAGCTAGATTGCATTACAGCTCACTTTAGATTGCACCCGAGGTATCGTTATCTCTAATCCAACCTCTAAACCCTCGGTTATGACTTTCGTCTATACTCCGGGAGTGATGTTATTCAAACAACTACCTAAATATGCACTCTCTCTCAAGTAGATATATAATAAATAGGCACATCTAATTAATGGCCATTCAATTAACTACAACAAGAACGTAGTTGAACAAATAGAGTTTAATCAATTAATCAAAACTATATTCATATCACAATAGCGTCATTCCCCAACGGGTTCCAGCAAAACCTTAGATTAAAACAATTAGCTACTCGTAGCAATATCTAAAACTACAAAAGAATTCATGACTATGATAAAAATTGCAAGAGAAAGAGATGTAGATTGATGTCCAATTGCTCTCCTTGCTTCTTGCCCTTGCTTTTTCTTATTCTAAATTTTAAACCTAGATAATATGCTTCTTTGGACGAGTTGAACCTTTTATAGTTAAGTGGATTGGCCCCAAACTCCCAAAATTACCCTTCTCGGCGTCTTATTTTCGTCGGAACTAGCGCGGGCGCGCTAGCCTCGCGCTACAGCCCGCGCAAATGGGGTTTAACACTACCCTGCAGCTCACTGGACTAGCACGGGCGCACTAGTCTCGCGCTAATGCCCGCGCTAGTGAGGTTTCCTTCTGTCTTGGAAAATTTCCAGCTTTCAAATCACTTCAGAGTTACCCCATGGACTGTTATTCCTCAAATTCGCCTGGATCACCGTCATAAGTCCTCAATAGCTTATTGTACTCCTGTGAAACACAAAAATCACCATTATAGCCAATTTAACATCATTTAACTCACTTAAGACCGTGAAACCTCATTAAGTTAGAGTATAATTATATGCTAAACTACGTGAAATTCAGCCTATTATCACGTATATAACGTCAACTAGTCATAGGTCAATGTACATGTATAAATCAATGCAATGCATAATGAAGTAAGTCAATAGGATCTCTAGAAATGTCATAATATAAATATGCCTTCGGATAAGCTTTATCAACTTACATATTTTTTTGATACCCATTAACAGACGATATAATAATAGGACACATGGGGAATCAAGAACATAGGCACCTCTAGTACTTCTATGAATAGAGTCATTTATGAAAGTTGTGCATTTGCTCGTTTCGTTTGTATCATATGAATCATGCAAAAAAACAAAAGGGATAGCCTTAACCTACCTTGACCCCATTTAATCCTTAATACCTTCCAAGCAACTCTTCAAACAACTCAACTCAATCTACCATAGCATAAGGAGATTCAAAATCAGTGCGGAGTAAAGGTTGAGTCTGTAACTTAGGCTAGTAGCTCGTTTACGTAAATTTGGCATAATATCCCCTGTAACAAGGGCCTCACACGATACCATATACCAACAACAACAACCAGAGCAATCCGGAAACATATAAGTATCAATAACAAGATACCATATAACAACAATAAGTCACAACTACTTCACGACGAGCGTCAAACTCCGATTGGAATCTGTATACCCCATATCACCCCTAAAAACTGCTTACTTTAACTTAACACTATCATTAACATGATAATAAAGTCATTCATCAATTATTTCAACCTTATACCATATATTTATAACAAAGGAAGCAATCCACAATTTCAACTATCTTCAATTTGCAACTTTATTCACTAGTTCATGTCTAGTCCATCCATTTAACTTAATCAACATCAAGATAACCTTAAGCACATGTAAAAACACAATATACATACCTCCTACAATAGCTTCAAGTAGAAATCCAAGTTACATTTAGATTACAACATCCCTCAATGAAAATACAACAACATAGAAGTGACTTAAGTTAATCTTCACTTCCAATCTCAAGTTTCATATGTTTCTTTCATCAATTCACTTGACAAACATATGGACATGCATAAAAACAGAACCCATATCATAATCAAGTTATTTTCTTCATTTTTCAGCCATAACAACATATGTAATGTCATGGGCGGCTTTCCCATGACCCCTTGGACGCGCCCCGTGGCGTCCCAGCAAG